>JAQIWU010003039.1:0-10519 GCA_034696445.1 Isotomiella minor
GACACATAATTAGGCCCAATGACTCAACTTATGCATAATAGTGTCATTCCATTAGACTCTACTGTCTGACCGTTGGATTTCTCTCAGCACTTTGACTTCAGTTTAAATGAGTTTTTTACAATGCTCTGGAGATGAAAAATGTAGTCGAAGCTGTTAGTTTAAGGCTTAAGCCACACTTTACCAGACCGTTTCTTCTTTGATCGTCATTACGAGGTTTACTTTCTCTCCATTCCGGCTTTACTGATGGAGTTGGGTGGTAGAAAGGAAGGATGTTGGATGGAGGTTCTTTCATAGCACATCTTTAACCAACGACTTTTGCTTTCTACGTACCACAAAAAGCCTCTCCTCTCTGCTTTTGTTTTAAGGACGAGAGAAGGTTGGGATATTTCTGCTTTCTCTTCTAGAGTTGGATGGTGCGACGAAGATGGAAATGAAAGTGGAATTTTTTCTCATTTTTGCTCCACTGCGATGTGTTTCTCAAAAGAAGGTAAATTGAAGTGGAAAATTCGTCTGACTCTATTACATCTAAATCCCATTCTTATCCAACCATAAAGATAATAATCCATGACGTCTCCTTTATTCTTTAATTGCAGAGTCTTATAACTCAAAATGCAATTTAGCCCCAAACCCGGCGATGGAGGGAATTGTAATAGCTTTTCTGCTGAATCCAAATCATGTTAGATATTTTTACGAGTCTCTCGAATCCTGCCATATGCTGCTTCTTCTTCCATTCAGTCCTCGAATCCATTCCGATATTTCAATTTAAATTGTCAATCTAAATTAATCTTCCGTTTTCGTCACTTTGTTCCACATTCTCAATTTTGTTTCACTGGGTGAAATAATTTCTACCGACACCAGAAATAAAGGAAGGCCAAACTGTACCATCATCCAACTTCATTCTTTCATCCACTTTACGGAATATTTCCTACTACAAATTACACTCATTTCGGCATTTGCTACAATTTTTCGCATGATTACAACCTATCACTTTGTATGCAATCATAAAATGTCTGGTGTACTTCAACCGATGTACAGCCCCGGTCCTGAAATGTTCGGATGTTCTTCATTGAGTTTGAGAAAGGAAAAGACTGGAATGAACCAGTGGTTCAAGGAAATGGAGTGGTGTTGGGATAATATTTGTAATGAATGGGAACATTTCTGTCATAATGTCTCTATAAACTTTTAGTTGCAAAACACGAGATGTGAAGGTAAAAAGCGTTGCCCAGGCAATAAAACAAGGTAGTACACCTTCTTCTTAGTCGATTACGTTCTACGCTCAAGGGAGTGAAAGTCTTTCTCATTTCCTTCAACACACACTCGCCAAAAATAGTATCGTATATTTTGTCGTTTTGCCTGGAGTTACATACGAGGGATATGCATCCTTCTGTGTACTTGGTTGCATTATTTTATGTAACTTGAGAAATAAATGCAAGCATTGGTAAACTTCAACTTGATGCCAAAGATGGTGAAAGTTTTTTTACCAACATTTTGAAATAAAGAAAAACTTATCAGTTTTACTTCTCTGACGAAAACATTTTGTTTGAAGGTAACGCTCAAATAGCACAGCAATAATAAATCGAGAATATTTTTCACACGAGCTTCTACTTTCTCCGGTTGAACGCCCCATTCATCTTCAGATTATTCTAGCTCCACTTCTCCTTTTACTCTTAAATACAGTTTGACTTTTCATTTCTTTTTTTTCTTTTAAGCACATCTGCTCTATCTTTTATTAGCAAACGGTATAGAAAATAGGATCAAATTTTTCTTACCAAAATGATTCCATCCTCCCCTGAGCTCCGAACCGTGGCTCCAAACCATTGGTTAGATTTTTCATCTATTTGTTTTCCTTCAACAATGTTGTTGCCTGAAATGATACAAAATTACACGTTAAGACAGCTTTACTTAACTTAAATTAGGCAGTCCCAAGAACATTCATTTGGAAATGGGAATCATAGCTAGCTTTTTAAAAGTCGACCACCCCTTCCCCTTGGTTTATCATTCTGGTTCAGCATTCAGAGAGAACTATGTTCAGGTTAGTTAGTTAGTAGGTATATGCATCATAAATATGTACGTCACATAGAATCTATGATTGAAATAATTGAATTTGATTTATTGTGAACTGAATACTTTGGGGTTGGTTTGGACGAAGGTATAAGGAAAGGAAAGAACTTGAGAACACGTCATGCATTATTTATAGTTTGAAATTCAAATCAAATGCAGGGGAGAGAAAGGAAGTCTCTCCTGTTGTAGACCCATAGTCTTGTCATGAGTATCTATTCCAGCAAGATAGACGGTAAAGCGATAGTTCATCTCATCACGTCTTCTTGTTGCGTTTTGACAGGTATAAGACAAGCAAATAATAGCACCAAATCAGCTTCATTGTATTAAAATTATTGTTATAAAAAACTATTCTACAACGGTGGGGGACGATTTCAGGTGTTCTTACTAATAAATTGTGGTTTACTGCACAAAGATGAAATGCAGATTTTATGGACAAATGTTTCTGGTGTGTGGATTTCATTGTAGAGCTTTGAAACATGAATAATTCGCTAAATCAGACTTGAAACTTTCAGTTTCTTACACCGTGTATCTGACTGAAATATTTTGAACATTAGAGGGCAGATAATTTCGTCTTGATTAATTGCTCGGCTTGTTTGCATTTCGTATCGTGCTTGCTAGTAAAATTTCTGTTCCATCACTTTTTTGTTCTTGGGCATCTCTGATGAATTAGGTAATGTTACACGTCAACGTTGAAGATTAACAAAAAACGAGTAAAAACTATACACGTTCTTTCTGTGGAAATGCCATGCCAACGCTGTCTCATATCTATGTTCCAACATTTCATGACGAAGTTGGAGTTTATTTTATGCTATTTATAGTGTAGGGAAATCTAATGCTGCTGAAAAGGAAAATTCTTCAGACTTGGACGAAAAAAGGAAACTGATATATTGATATTAATACTTTTGCAGAAGCATGCTATATCAAATCCTATTAACGTCTGTGAGTTTTTATTTTACCTTAAACCGCAGCAAAATAAGATTGCACAAGACGTCTTAGAAGTGCATATCCTTTTCGTTTTTTTAAGTTCAGCATGTGGCTTATCCTACATTACAAGATGTGTCGAGGACGTTGCAATGTTGTTTTTGCATTATCTATGGCTTGTAATTTTTTATTCTTCACGAAATAGAAGTTGGAGAAGAAGAAGATAAGACATAAATTGCTTCACCACTCTTCCTACAGTCAAATTCATGGTCTTGAGAACGACTTTTGGATGAGATGAGATCGAAAAGTCATTCATACCCACTACTGAGCGAATAAAAGCACGTACAAATGCTCTCACCGCAACCTCACGACCCTCTGTTAAGCCATGAGATTATTAGAAGAAAAATTACTTTCTTTTTATCAAATCCTAGACTATCCATTTCCATTGCACTTTCCTCGCACACCCTGAGTGAGTCAAGCAAAGAAAAGTGTTTTACTAAAATTCAATTGAAAAGATAAGCCTGGAGCACAACACGGTGCATTTCAATTTCAATTTCTTCCATTCCTAGAAATGAAAGAGTTGAATCATTGTTCCTGCCTTTTGTTTCACGAGTTTAATTTTTCAGTTCAAATGACAAAGGTTATGGGTAACCATGTTAACCTTAGGAATGTAAAAATCGTGTTGAATTTACAGAATAAAATTCATTTGGGATCCACTGTTGAAGAAACTACGGTCTTTGATTGTTGATCCATAGATTTGGTTCAAAGAAAGAAATTCATTTTCACCTACCCCACAGGAGTTCACTTTCTTCGTTCTCAAAGTATGAAAAGATGAATCAAGGACCCGATTTCTCAGTTTTATTCATTTCTTTGTACCCAGGAGATGTCGGAACCCTCAAACAATTTGTTACGTACTTCATATACTTTTGTGACTTCAAACCGATCAATCTCATTTATTGTATTATTTGGTTACATCACTGACTTTGACTTCATTAGCTGAGTCATTATATGAGGTGGAAAATCAACAATTGGAAAAACCTTAGATGGTTATATGCAGTCACTCATTTAAATATTCTTTGCATACCTGGCACAAAAGTCAACAAATCTGGTTTATGTCATGTCATACAGACTTTGTGTGTTAGTGCTGGTCTCCCAAATTCTTTAAAAGGGAAGAGAAGACCAAGTTTTTTTGTCTCATCTGCCTACACAGACAACAGACTGTATTTGCATCGAAAGAATGTTATGATTCCATGCGTAGGAAAAGGATATCAAAAGCGAATCCACATTGTACTTGGTTGTTCTCCCACCCACGCGTTGCACAATTGTCTACTATCTAACTGCAAGAAACGGCATATCCCATGCCTGTCGGCTTTCATTCATAATAATTACACTTCCTTCATTTGTAGCAAGTGGACTCTCATATGAAATTGGTCAAGGTATGTTATATACTTTCGGAAAAGTTATTAATTGCTATTTACGATATATATGCACCTGATGCTTCAATACTATTCTACAGTCATGTTCTAAGTTTAGTTGAAGTCATCCCCAACACCAACATGACAGAACCAGAAAGTGCATTGTATATTCAAAATGCGTCCAATTCCACAGTAATCTCCCTATGCATGCATCAGTCCTGTCATCAAAGGTTTTAAAGTTTGGAAGCAAATAAAACGAGGACAAAATGGGAGGGGACAGCATCATTCCAAAAGCAATACAGAAACGAAACAATTCAAAATTGCTCTCGTGTGAATCCTTCGTATGAAGTTAGTGCTCTCACTCTCAGGAAGGAAGGAAAGTTTTATTCCGAATTGAAGTCATGGAACTTTGAATAATAACATAAGCATGTACAGAAACTGAAGAAAATCCGCAACTAAAGGCAATGGACTGGGCATAAAAACTAAGGCAACGTGATTGCAGTTCCCCCAACTGAAGAAAGCAATCTTAAAATTTTGAACTGTTCTAAATAAAATGAAAGGTCAGGAACAGAAGTCGCAATTGAACAGTACTCTCGTTGTTTCAAGAAATTTTAGGGTTGGATTTGAAGTGAAGATATGAAGAGTCAGTGGGACAGAGAGATACGAACCTTGTCTGTCGAAAGGGAGTTGCTGACAAGAGTTCCTGTTGACGCAACTACATCGGTACACAGCACCCGGCTTCCTAAGTGTGGCTTGCAGAGTCGAATCTGCCGTAGGGGCTCCAACGAGGATCCTGAAAATTTTAAGTCAAAGAGTCACAAACAGAATCAGTTATTTTAACACATCCCTCATATGCAGCATCATGGAAAACCTTAAAATATTCCATCTCTCTCTCCTCCACAATTTTCTTTCTCCTTTGTCTATATATGCATGCGTGCATCCTTCTATTCTACCTTGTACCACATGAGAATGCGGAGAACCCGAGGGTAGAAAAGGAGGAAGGAAAGTCCTCGATACTTTTATAACAAAGATCGCCAAGGTTTTGTAGAAAGTCCTCCCTCCTTTCCTCCACCTCCTCATATGGGAGTAGTAGTAAGTAATATATTACATTATTACTCTCTGGGACCTAAACTTTTAACTGCAGCGACTTCACCCTCATCTCTCTTTCTTCTTCTTCTTCTTCTTCGTTTATGTCATACACACACTCTGCATACCACACGAAGAAATCCCCTGTCACTTTTAAAACCTCTGTTTCTTTCTCAACTTGTTTTTGTTGGACTCTAACGAAGACGAGGAACACCAGTCAGACGGACACCAATTCATTAACTTTCTCAATCACACAGTGCGAAAGACAAGTAGAAGAAAGGAGAGAGAGAGAGCCGCAATATTCTATTGTTGTGTCATACAAAAACTTTGTCTCTCCTCATAACTTTTTAAAGGGGAATTTATGAGGGTTCATGTCCATATGAAAGATAGATAAGGTTTCACAGTATGAAGAAATAACATTTGAAAGAAAAGGACTCAAGAAAAGCAACTTATAGAAGAGAACGGGTTCTCTCCTCAGGGATCGTATCGTATCAAATGATCCTACATAAGAAATTGTTGTTCTTCTGAAAGAATCGGGTGAAGGTGGTAAAGTCTAAAAAACCTAAAACTGCATGCATCTCAAAGAGATCGAGATCATCCTATTTTTCATTATTAGAGTTCCAAAACCATAACCATCTAACACTTTGTCTGAAGAGGCACACTATTATTACTTTCAGAGGAACTTACCAGGAAACATTGGAATCTTGATGCTGAGCCACAGAGAAGCCGAACATGGAACCGGAAGGACCTTGGTGGGTTATGACACTGGGTATGTCAATGTTGAAACCCTCCGTTGTTTTAAAAGTTGTTGACGCATACAAACTTAAAAGGAAGAGGAGGATGGATGGCATGAGGTTTAGGAAGGCCAAAGTTTGTTTCACCAACTGCTCCATTTTCCTTAATTTTTCTTGTTTTCACTAATTTTTACCCAATTCCAACTCACAATCCACAAAATGTTCCACACCACCTCATTGTTTCCACCACGAAGGATGGCTGGGCACTCTAATTTTCACAACCCAGGCATCGGACCGAGGTACAATACCGAAATAGAAAACACATGGCGCTCATGGAAATGATGCTGCAAATGTAAATTGTAAATAAGAGATCGAATCCTCTAAGCTCTCTGTTCTACCAACCAACTTTTTAACTTGCGTGTGCGTAGGTTGGCCTCAGGTAATGCACAATAATGACCTAATCAAACAACACTGCCACATTCATTCACTCAGCCACCACTTCCCTCTTCAGCAAGCAACAGCAACACATGAAGATCTCACTCTTCCCAACAACTTCTATATCCACTCAAAGACAACTTATCATCACGCTACATTACATTACCCTGCAATAATGAAATAACAAATGTATTAAAGAGACCCATGATAGGCCAGTCGGTAAGTGAGGAAATTGAGTACAAGAAGAGCAAGTCACTTTTTATATTAGTTTGCTCACGATGATGATTCTAATGGCATTAGCATGGATTTTTCATTGTTGACCACACGAAGATCTGAAATCTGAAGTATTAACTTTATGAGTTACGACGGCTAATGGTGTTTTGTTAAGACTTTTTGCTCACATTCCCCTCCTCTCCTCATGCCTTGCATTTGATTTCAAGCTTTCTGAAGAATTGGTAATAAGTTTCATTTAAAAACACAACCATTCATTTATCCAGCTAATTATGAGGTCAGTAGTGGGGAATTCTTAAGTGAGGAAAAGAAAGGATTTGTTGGATTAAAATGCGATAACAACACGCACACACAATCCAATCAACGAAATGAATGGCACACAAGGACGTGGCTGAATAAACAAGATTTCGTTCTCTGTGGGAGATTAAACGATATTTTAATTTCTCCAGCTTTTAAGAGAGAATCAATAATATTTCTCTTGGCCACAAGTGTACAAAACTCGAGTGCAATCACATAGTCACACACTTGTCTCAACTTTCCTCTCCTCTCGGCTGGTCAACTCACGACTTTTGCTAGTAAATCCCACACCAGCACAATGAGAGAGTTTAGTCAGTGATTCTCATTGAAGAAATCCGATTGTGTTGGTTTGCAATTACCACACCAAGTTTCCCTGTACACAACTTTTCACTTTAGCCTGTCCTCGCTTACTTTCACTATCTATAGTTAATGTGGCAATTATATCTCCAAGCCGACTTTTCCTCCCCAAGTAAAGTTGATTGAATGAGAAGTTGGATGTAGGCTACTAAATCTTGTTTCGGTTTGGTGGTGATGGTGGAGTGAAACGGATAAGATTTTGTGTTTTTTTATGTTAAAAAGTAATTTTGAATCTTCGACTTCACTTCGTCAATCCTGAGTCTATTTGTATCTTCTCCTTTCCTGTTGAGACTTGGCAAGAGTCACTAAAACACTGATCACCTCACTTCGTTAGGAAAGCTTGAAGGAAAAGAAAGAACGATTGTATATCAAGACCTTCTTCATCTTCGTTCACGGCAAGACGGATCAGGCTCCACTTTTAACTCCCACACTAGGATAGTAAAAAAAACAGCCCCATCCTTGTTAGGATATCAGTGCTAACTAAATGCTCCTTGCTGCTATGACTTCACTTACTTCCTCGACATTTTGTTTCAAAGTAAAGTTAGATCACCATTTTTGCTCCACTACGAAGTGGAGTGAGTGTAATGTACCAAACGAGTCTAGCTAAATTCAAGCGTTAAAATTCTCTGTTTCATACTATTAACCATGTGGCCTCCTCTATTAGAAAGATGCAATGGAGGAAAGAGGCAAAAGTGAACCTGAAGTGCGTGTAAAGAATATTAGAAAAGAAAAGTGTGAGGACATACCTATTATCCATCGCCCCGTAGCACCAACACTACTGTCTCGGAAGGTTGATGTATTGGGTGGCAAGCAGAGCATCTCGCTAATGCAAAGGTCCCAATCGCCCGAGAAAAGTTAATGGCATTATTATTATATCTATCTGCAATGGACCTGCCTTTGCTTGGCTAAATGACACCGACCTGCCCAGAGGAGAATTTACTGCGTGGAGGGAGATTATTATGAATGAATGAATAAGATGCCACTTACACAAGCTGCTGCCGCAATCTGCGATGGCTAGGCTATAGCAATAGCGGAAGAGAAAGTAAACAGTGTAGGTCCACATCCTACCTTTTGCTTCTTTCTACCTTTCTATCTGCTTTCACTTTCAGTAGGTACCTTCAGGCAAACCTCACATTGCCGAATCCCATCTTTGCAGAATGGCTGGGTCATTCATTTCCATTATGCTTTGGAATCTTTCTGTATCTGCAACAATTCTTCATTTTTGAACCCCATTTATTGTCACAGTATGCGCAATTATCCTAAAGTTGGGGCACAATACGACTTTGAGGCAGTGAAAGTGGCATCGGCAAAATGGGAATCGACGTATTGGAAAAATAGTCGGCAAACCAGGCTTCGACAAATAGGAAATTACTTCCTTTACTTCCTCAAAATCTCTCCAACTCGAACCACCTCGGGGAAGAATCAGGTACGTTCGTTCGTCGTAAAGATAATGGCCTGTGGAAAGATTACAAAACTCTCCCTCTCACTCTGTGATATGATGTAATAATGTGCTACTGACTGAGTCCACATGCACCTTCTTCTTGTATCATTACTACTTTGCCACAGAATCATTTTGTTTCAGTCATTGAGGTCGTCATAACAGCGAGAGAAATTAAATGCGAGAGATGTCAGAGACTAACCAAACTCTCCAAGAAAGAACCTCTGACAATGATAAATGAACTCTGCAGTAGTAATGTAGGACGCACCTAACAAAACCTATACGAGTGGGTGGGTGCCCATGGCTAATGGCTCCCGTCCATACATTATATTATTAGGTATTATTATGATAGCGGTGAAAGGAGAGATATCTGTAGGATGAGAAGGGGGGAACAAGATGCATGAAGAAAGTCTAAAGGAAGGATTTCATCACACGCATTATGTCGTGTACTGAGAACATTGTTTTTTGTTAATGTTAATGTATAAAGCATTCATCCCACCACCACCACCAAGACGAGACGAGAGAGTGATTGCTTCCAACTCAGTTTAGTTTTCAAATGCAAGTTGGGAATGATTTGGTTTACTTTACTTTTACGGATTATTCTTAGGAAGGAAAGATGGTCCAACCGGAAGTGTACACACCCAACTTTAGCTTTCGCTTCATACATCCAATCCAACCCCATCCCATTTCCATCCCTACCAAACCTAAACCAACTACTTCCACATGAAGCTGGTGGAAGGATTCCCTACTTCCACTTTTACATTATGCATATATTTCTACCGTACTCATCTTTCCTCGCAAAACCGATATATTCACTAGCAGCAAATAAGATCAAACTGTATAGCAAGTGTATTTGTGTACCCAAAAGTCTATGGAACATTAATCTGTAACTGAAGCCAAAGGAAGTTCCCATGAGGAAATGGGAAGGATGATGGAGGAAAAGGTGAAAATAGAAATGTAGAATGCGTGTGTGTTTTGAAATAAGGTATAATAAAAAACACACTTGGCTGGTTTCCCAGACTAATTCGAAACATCATAGTCATCATCATAATGGCTCTACCTACCACAGAATAATAATTATTTGCAATAAGCCTCTTACCCCCAGCTACAACAATTGCTTGATCCGATAACTTCATCAACCAAACATACTCCAATGAAAGATTAATCCTCACTCTGTGGTTGTCATGCTTATGAGCGAGACGCGGAATAGAATGAACAAGTGAAAGTCAAGTGTATCACCTATTGTGGTATCGTGGGGTACCCTGAGTTGGATAAGTACAACTCTCTCTGCTCAGGCCCACCTTGCATTTCACTGAATTTTGAATTGGGATTATCCTTGCAATTTGTAGAAGACAATGTCCTGTTCTTGGTACACACGAGGCTTTGATTGCAATTTATAACTTTTCCTGCCATATGCAGCAGGGATTACCATGAAGATATTTTGCGAGTGAAATGGAGACACTTGATTTGATGGGATGATGTGATACATGAGCAAATACTCGTATGAAATATGCAAAGAAGCGTTGTGTGTCTGGTTGGCATCA
>JAQIWU010003040.1:0-10516 GCA_034696445.1 Isotomiella minor
CCGTGCAATTGAGAAAAGAAAAAAAAACTTTCATGTAGTTTACTTGTTACAAAAGGTGGTAAGCTAAGAATGAAAGCAGTAGCAGCGAGGGACCCAAGAAGAAAAAACTTTCAAAAAACTTAAGGAAAACTTTGGTTCGTCTTTTTTTCCTTACTTCCTCATCCTTCTTTCACTTGTTAGTTAGTTACGTTAGTTTGATATTTTTCCATTCAACTTTTTTTTAAAGAAACTCTCAAATTTTGTGCTTACAATGAATATCCATTTTGAATCCATCTTCAATCGCACTTCCATGAATCTGAGGATTCTCAGAGCGACACAGTAGAGTTTTCCCCATGTCCTCCAGTGATGGGATGAATGTCAATCTGCTTGTGGTCACATTCCCATCGGTTGAGGTCTGTGGAAAAATTAAATTCAGGTTTTTTTTAAAGACATGGTTATCTGGACATTCATGTCATTCGTGTAATTTGAGTCTCTAACTCAAGATGTCGCTAGATATTTTCTGGCCTCAATCTTAATAAATTATGTAGCCTCGGTGAAAGTTGCTTCAGACGAAAATGCTCCACTTCAAAAAAGTAAAGAGTGAAGAAAGGTGCTGTTATGAAAAGAACGGAGAAAGGCATTTCGACAAGCAACACCGAGACTTTCTCTCTAATGGTGGTGGTAAAGATTTTCGTTTTTGAGTGACAGGCACACAAAACTCACCGTTTCTTTGTGATGTTTAAGACGCGTGCTTCCTTTTATCCAAGATATCACCGCGGCAGGCCTTGCTCCCGTTGATTGGCATTCAAGGGTGTACTCTTTCTCTGCAGACAGAGTAGGCTTCCCGTCACGGATCTTTACGGCTAGGGGACGAACTGTAAACAAGATAAAAGAAAGAAAAGCCTCGTTATATAAAACAAGTATTAAAGTGATGGGAAATATTCATTATAGTTTTCACGGAAATTCTCTCTCCTTGGGTTCTTCTGTTTTTGAAGGCTTCACTGAAAGCCGATTTCTCTCGATGAAAGATGACTTTGATATGCGAGAGAGAGACTTCCATTCAAAGACCAATTTGTCGTATTCACAGTGACATTTCTGGATATAATGCAATTACTAAACCTACACCCTTTGAATGAGAGAAAGAAGCCTTTGGAATGGAAGCCTTCACTCTTCCTCTTGATACCATTTCATAAATTAGTAGAATAATAGCAATTTCTTGTTCCTGACTTTTCCCAATTGACAGGCGGAACGATTATTAGGAAATATTTATCGTAGACGAGAAACAAAAGTTACTCTTTTTTTTATGAAGAAAAGTTTTTCATGTCGTTAATTTGTTTGAAGCTTAAGTCGGTGTATGAGAAGTTGCCTATATACCGTAGGTATTGGCAACTTTGCACACACCATAGAAGATGAGGGAACTGGTAATTTCTTCACTTTTCCAAAAACTCTCAATTCATTTCGCACCAACAATAATGCCTTTCTCTGCCCTTATACAAATTTTAGTCATGCTCTCATGCTCCCAGAGATCTGCAAAGCTGTGAGAGCTTGTTAAGTGTGTAGCCTTTTGGTAATGGCTATGGTTTTCTTAGGAGCATTTAGTGAAAGTAATAATGCTGTGTCGAAAGGCTGTTTCAGACAGCTGTGATTAGACGCAGTATTTATTGAGTTAATTCCCGTTTATTACAGTATGATATATGAGGAAACAGGCAGGCAGGCGGACCGGCCAACAAACAAACCACCCACACTCTTCTTCTCATCTCATTTCTGAAACCAACCAGGGTACTTTCTCTTTTCCACCAGAAAATTTCAAAGCCTTAAGAACTATTTGGAGAGAGAAAGTTAAGAAAAGGCCCACTTCTTCTACTTCCGCCTTCTTCGCATGCATATAAAAATGATGTTTACAAAGCCCAATGTTTCCAACTCCAAGAAAATGAACTATATGCTTATTTATGACTACGGGTGGGTGTCAAAACCCCACAAAATCCATTCCAAAAATACTATTTCTTTATCCCATTTTATATTATTGCCACTATTTACAAATGGGTGTACCAAAAATTGCAGAGAACCAAGAGTAAAGAAGCAGAGGCAGACATAAATAGACCCTCCGGAGAATTTTTTTTGTTTTATCTTTTCTGTTTTGTTTTGTTCTGTTCAATTTTCTGAGCATGATTCATATTACATAATGCTCCTTCCTTCATTCTCTCTTGGTTTTCCTTCGTGTTGAAAGGAATGAAGGAAATTGCAAGTCGGTTTAGACTTATCTGTAACTCTGCTGCTGCTTCTGCGAAAAACTCATCTTTCTCAGTGAAAATCTTTCAGCGAGGATTATTTATGCGATGTAAATGCAAACTGTGAAAGTACTCTGCTCTGCTGCTGAGGTTAAAACATATATAGAAGGAGCCTGGGCTACATGAAATGTTTGCAGATTCTGTGTGTACTTAATTTAAAAACAGGGTAGGCAACAGCAGCTTCTTCTGTAGAAGAGGGAAACTAACCAACAACAAATGCCCATGTATAGCATAGTAGGTTGTTGTAGCCATTGAACATGATTTATGAAGGCATTAGTAATACATGATCTGACTCAAACTCAAGTTTTCGTTCCTCGTTTCATGTTTCGGATTCTCAAAGTTAGATTTCACGCTTCGACCAGCCACACCATCTGCACCCCATGCTCCACTTTCACCGCTTTCACTTCGTCACTACACACTATTATGCGGCACCCAGTCAGAAACACACACACAGCAGTGGTGATGATGATGACTGGGGCAAGAGGACCAGAGGCTAGAGATATGAATGTGGAAGTCTGGGTCGATGAGTAATAATAAATATGGATGAAAGTCCTCTCTCAGTTAGAATAAATTCTGCACAATTAATACGCAAATATGAGAAGGCATTAAATTTGTTACATCGTCAAATCATAAATCTATTATGAATTTAATATGCATAAAAGCAAAGTAGGATAAACGTTGGTGATGTGATGATGCACGCACGACGCCTCTTCTCTCTGACAAAAGTTGCTTTGAACTATTCCAATAACTAAAGAACTGACCATGGCAACAGTAAAATTGAATTGTAAATGAGAATGCACGTTGCAACGCTATGCTCTTCTTCTTTATTGTCTGATGCACACTTTCTCCAAAGGGAGAAAGCATGGGTGAGGCGTATACATAATAACGATGTAAAGTAATGAGTTGGAGGGGAAGCAGGCAATTGCACCAAAAACATGTAAATTGATGACAATATCCTTTCCTTTGCCCACCTTTAGATCTAACCTGACAATAAGAGGGGGTGCATATAGTAAATAACCAAAGCTATTCAAGTAGCATCCTACCATCAACTGAAGACATCAATGACGCGAAGGGAGTCTGTTATTAAAGGTGAAAGTGGTCCCTCTAGTAGACTTTCCTTCCTTGTTTTAGGTATAAGATTTCATGCAGAGGCAAATGCACCTCGTTAAAACTCTCCCCAGACTCGAATTTAACCAAATGTGAGTTGTCGTTTTCTCTCTCAACTTTTCCTTCTCGGACCTCCTATTATTACACAAGGTATACGTAAATGAGAATTCATATCTACAAACAGGGATGAAGAAGGGAAGAAAGAAGGAGGGTGTTTTTTGAAGTCAGAAGAAAAGACGTTTTGCTTTCATTCAATGAATCTGAATGAGGTAATATAAGAGTTCACTACGATCTAGAGATAACGCATGAAACAAATAAATGGTGCAATTTCTTCTGACTTATTTCCCACCCTAGTCACATACTTACTTATATGACTGCAGTGTGTGGGTAAAGAAGGAAAAGTTGTTTCAAAAAAATAGTAATAATATACTCTCTCCCATCAATGTAATACATTGGATTTTTGAATTGCACTCTGTATCATGTAACAAATGACACTATTAGGACGGTTATGGTATGATACACTACACACAACGATGACGATCACTTTAAGCCGGAAAAGTTGGGGAAAATATTTTGCTGCACTTTTTTTTGTTCTTTCTTTCATTTCTTATTTCTTGAATAGACCTAAAGCAAGCCAGGCATTCATTCTAATACAAACGTTTCCACCCCTAACTCTCAACCAGAACTAAACAGGACATTTCAATCATTTTCCGGAGTGAATGAAAAATGCAAGAGAGAGGGAAAAGTAGACATTTGTAAAGGAGAAAGAAAGAAGGGAAGTAAGTAGAAGTAGAGAGAGGGGTTGATTTGAAACAAGCTTCAGCATTTTACACAAACCATTTGGTAAAATTATGGAATACTTGGTTGCCCGCACTTATGTAGTCACTCCTCCTCTCAAAGTATATTTGTATTTTCTTTCTGTAGATACATGAACATGTCGTACAACATTTCTTATCCCTGTAAAACGTTATCTAGCCGGTTATCGAGTGTTTCCTGTAAACTTTTCTTAAACATGCAAACTTCCTCACATTTATTTGATGCATTATAACTCAAAGCAAAAGATCTTCCACGTTTCACTTAGTTGTTTTTTGGTTACAAGGATTTTATCGCACACAAACCCTGGATGTAGAAGTAGAAGTTGAAGACTTGGCTTTCACTTTACTCAGGTTGGTTCAGTGGAAGATTTACATAGCTAATCAAGGAAAGTGAAGGAATAATCATTTAGCTTGATAGTGATGAGAATTCCTAATAAGCCCTTAAATCTTGAGGAATACTAGAATACTTCTCTGCCTTCACTTCACCCTTCATCCGTAAAACAAACAAGGTCTATCTCCTTCCTAAGCTCAGCTTCGCACGTGGACCAAGATAAGTTAAGTCCATTCTGTCTAAGGGAAATTTTTAATTAGGACGAGGCCGTTGACAAGTTAGGAGAGAGAGAAGAGAAAGCCGCAAGCTCGAAAAAGAGAGAGAGAGAGAGAGAGAGCAATGCAACATGCAAAAGATTATAACTTTCTTTTGTGTGGAATTTGCACCAAGTTTCTCTTTTTCCCTTTTGTTGGTTGCAATTGCAAATTTATCTGACAGCTAAAGTGGATTTTCTTTGTGCCTCTGACTTCCGCAAAATACTCTACATTCACTTTTAAAGTTATTGACCAGACAGACCTCGCTCACTCTCTTCCTTCAGTCTTTTCCAGTAGTGTTAATAATAATAATAATAATGCCCGCGCTTATTATGGTAAAAGTGTCTGGATGGAATGAAATTCTTCTTTCTTTAATGTAAACTCAGTTGGCGGAATGGGATGCGGGGAAAGTTCCTTTTGTGCATATTTTGAAACTGTTAAAATCTGGTACACATAAATTACGATTCCCGCTGGGAATTCTTTCTCTTTTCTCCTTTCAAAAGTTGAGTGTGTCGATCCAATTCTCAACTCTACTGTGTTATATAATGTGCGATTATATGCATTTGCAAAAACTTGGTTACTTTTGAAAAGAGTGTGACTTACAACTGAGGTCCAGAGTGACGGTCGTGGAAACGGGGACGCTGATGTTGCTGTTGGAAGCCTGACATGTGAGACGAGCATTCAGATCGTTTCTTTGTAAACGGTTGATCATTAAAGTGTTTGACACCACAGTTGACTCAATGTGTTCGGATGACACTTCCCAAGTGTCATCCAGAAGTGCATTCTCCCTCCACCAACTGATCCGAGGGGTTGGGTTTCCTATAGACAGAGACACACATAAATTAACATTCATAAATCAAAGTTTGCAAAAATTTTAATGGAATTTTTTGCCACACATAATCACAGTGTTTGGATCAACACAGTTGCATTAATGGTGAGCATAAAACTTGAAATGTAATGGAATTTCTGGATAATGTATCCTGGTCAAGAATATTATTTTGAAGTTGTAATAAAACTTTTGAGTGCAAGAATGAATGAATCAACAACAGTGAAATGCATTATTTGAATGAGGAAAAATCAAATGAGGAGTCAATTTGACTTCCACTAAATATGATGGACAAGGGAATCAAAAACAGTTGGGGTTGGCATTAATGGTCATTCCATTACAGCATGAAATTTTGTTTCGTCTGCTTCTTGTGTTTCCCAAGTTGCAATCTTCATGGTAGGTCGTAGGCAAGAAGGTTGAAACATTTAAGATGAGATAAAAAACAAAACATTACCTCCCGTAGATGTGCATGTCAGTCTCAAGGAAGCTCCCTCGTTGTAGGGTCCGATTATCATGGAATTCATTTCGACTCCTCTTTCATCCACGATAATCACTTGCTTTGGGGGTACTATGAAACACAAATAAAGTCCACAATCATTGCACGGTTCTCATCTTTTGAATGAAAAAATGACACTCTTTCTACTTTCATTTATTAAGACTCTGGTTTTTATGGAATAAGAGAAAGTTTTGGTTGGTCATTTTCCCCATGGAAAAATGTGTGTAGATGCGAGGGAACCACTGTAATTTGTACTAAAAGAAGGGATGAAGGAAGAGGAAGGAAAATTACACAACGTAAGCTGTCAGTGGGTCAATCAATAATGGTCAATGGTAATAAAGATGTTGCCATTACGGGACCACTACTTGTGTTCTCTCTAACTTTTACTCTCTCTTGCTTTCCCCACTTCCAATCCATTCCCGTCACTCCGATTTATTCAAGCAGTTCAACCACCAGAAACATGACTCTACCTTTTTGTTACAGACAGACATGAAGAGAGGAAGTAGACCAACAAATGAATTTACAGATCTCTATTCCATTATTATCATCTATGCTTCCTCCTTCGGGCCATCCAAATGCGGTAATGCGGACCTCTTCAAGGAAGAAATGGGAACGTGGCTTTCATCTTGATACACTCTACCGATGATGATGATATAATCATAACTTCTTTGTATGAATTTCCCTACCCTCTGTTCCCTCTTTTACACGACGACGTGTCAGAGGGAGTAAATATTGGTGGAAAGCGAGGAAAGTGTATGAAGATTGAAAAAAAAGGATTGAATGAACAAGGAAGCTGCACCACAACTGGAGGGGAAAAGCGCGAGGCCTCGATGACTGAGACGTCGGTCCATTTTATTACCCATTCTTGAATTTGTTAAGACAGGACTTGGCACCATCTAACTAAGCCATCAAAGAAGAGCCCCTTATATACGCTCGTCTACTCTACAACTAAGTCATCACTTTCTCCTCCTCGTCTTAAGGAGAGGAAATAGCTTTGTTCAACCCTGAGACTCGGGCTAAGCTAAAAGCTAAAAAGTGTGTGGAGAGAGAAAGTGGAGAAAGTATGCGAGGAAGTGAAGCGTAATGAAAAGAAATGAAATAAGGCTAAATTATATTACTCCATCCAGTCGCCCATCACATATTAGCATAATATCATAGTTGAAAGAGAGGAATATATGAATGCATATGGGACATCTCAACCATTTGTTCCAACAAAATCCTTATCACTTTTTTTCCCTTTCCCAATGCCAGTCACTCACTCTCTCAACTATTTCCGTCGTTCTTCTAAAAACCCCCGCTCTCTCGCCAAATTTGCAATGGAAAAAAAAGAATGGAGAGGCTAAAACTACACGTATATATGGGAAGGACGTCACCACTCTATTCGAATGACTAAAAGTAAAAGAAGAGACCAAGAGGGAGCTGAAACAAAGCCTTAAATATTAGATCTGGAGACACAGAATGTCCTTCGGCAATCGCTATTTCGTCGATTATGGTTAAAGTGAAGGAATAAGGGATATCGAATGAATGAGTGTAAGGAACTTATGCATAGGAAAGGGATGGCTTAAACAACGTATTTCACTTTCATGTGTCCATTTCATATTCCACGTTTTAAGGAGACCGTCTCACATGGAGAAAGAGGTTTCAAACCTGAGGGCAATATGACTGCTTCATTGCATTTTGATCCATTTTTTAACCCATTTCTAAAAACAAAGTTGTGGGATTGTCTTTACTCAACTAGTATAAATTGCATAGGAAATCAGAGTTTAGTGGTCACACAAACGTTACACCAAGACTAAAATCCTGCGTTTATTCAGAAAGTATCAAAACGTACGAGCCTTGAGTAGATATTATTTGGTCTCGCTGGATTAAGCAAACCAACCACTTGAGATAATATTTTCCGTCTACTTTAGCTGATTAAGGACAACGGATTCACGTTCATGGTTCCCTCAGCCGTCTTCCCTGATTTGACAGTACACGACACTCCTCAGTCACAGAGTACATTGTTAATGCGGAACATCAACATTGCGTCGACATTGTGAGAGGATGATATGATATGATATCCCTGAGACTCTGCTTTCTCTAGTGTGTGTGCGTATGAATAGTGATAGTATTAGCGAATGAGATTATCATCCTCTGACTTTATTTTATGGCACAGTTTGGCTTTCCCTTCGCCTCACGCTGTTCTTCTTCTTCTCTTTTGAAACAATTTTGTGACTACTAAAGGGATTTTGCGTCGAGAGGGTTCGTTGTTCCACCCATGTATGTATAACTTTCTCCGCTTGCTTTCCCTCACTTCACTTCACTTACTTAGATACACGAGGTATAGGAATTTGCTGAGTACTACAAGACGACAGGGAAGGGAGACAGGCAATAAATCCTTAGCAGTTTTGACACAATGCACTTTAATTTACTAAATGGGTTGCTCCCCTAGTTCCAGTCCAAGATTGTTTCCCGTCATGTTCAATAATCCTCTTTTTATCATGTTTCATTCAAACGCGTATTATTCATTTATCAACTACAGAATATTAATCTGACACATCGTAAAAATAGTCGTCGTCGTCACATCCCCAAACTCTAGTCGCAAAAAGGAATACAAAGAAGTGAAATTTCTCTACGCCAAATTGTTCAGCCCTGAACAAAAACCTCCACGCAATTGTTATTGTTTGTTGCTGTGAAAACAAATCATCCTTTGCACAACAGGTACTAAGTTGATTGCAAATTGCACAGCTACAAAAGGTCAAACTGCCAAAATATTTATCATCACTACCCATCAAAATTCAAAAAATCCTCACACCTCGTTAGTTTGTTAGTTAACAGCTTGATTAAATTAACTGTCGTGTTGAATTTGTGCCTTCATATTTAACCTCTCTGCATTGTAATTTTATTCATTCATCATGAAAAAAAAGGAATTTATTTTCCCAGAAAGGAATTGAATGAGAATCATAAAATATTTCAACGACAGAGAACCTATGAATATGAAAGGACTGTGGTGTTATTATTGCAAGAAAGAGCACACGTTGTTACAAAGAAAGTGATATTAATCAGACTTTATATATCTTGGGGGCTGATGATGATGATAGTATCAGCTTACTCTTTCCTTTCTTTCTTTTTTTGGCTGGTTCTCGTTCGTGTCTGCAATCTCTTAATCTCTCAAACACTTTCTTTGCAGACTCACTGGCATGGGCAAGATGATATGATATGATATAGATATGAGGGCTGAACAACAATGGAGAGAGAGGCTAAGCATGAATTAGTTATTTCGAAATCAGACATGAGGTTTTATCGTTATCTTTCATCTCCTAAACATTGGCTTGGTTAATCTTCATTTCCTTCTCTCTCCTTCCTTCTCTGGCAAATTTGGGATCACGATTGCTGGTATCATCATATCATGAATGAATGATGCAAGTTTCTCGCGTCTTCCTCGATTCTCTCTCAGAGCATAATTTGAATGCGCCACGTCCTGAGGCTTGTCAAGAGGATGGATGAAAATACTATGCAGTAAACGACATAATTTTCCCTCAAATTCACCATGTCTCTTTTCTCCTCCGGAAATAATCTTCACCACCACCATCCATTATTCATTCATTATCATGCAGTGAACTTGAACTTGTTTTACAAATGTCATTGGCATGGTTTATGATTGCCTTTTTTGCAGGAGTGGTACCAGGTAGGTATGCATAGAATACTGTAATTTGATTGGGAAAGTTGACTCAGAAGAAAGAATTAATCTAGATGAATTCGGGCATCTGGCATTGTGTAGCTAATCACATAATGCAATAATGATGTCATGATTCATGATTCTCCAAGGGTCTTTTGATTCCCCCACTTGACATGTGACTGTGATGATGACACAACACTTCCAGAAGAAGCATCCACAGTCGTCAGCACTCTCAGAAATTGTATGTATCTGCCGCAGGGGAGGAGGAAGAGAGATAAATATATGTCCATCCATTACAAGGATCTCTGACACGAGACACGACGACACGGAAGAGGAAATGCTGTGGTGCGGTTTTGATCAATTTGCATGAGATTTAGAGCACCCTCCGTACTTTCAACACCATAGGGTCCTTCTAATTGATATAAATTTCTCCAAACACCAAAATCAACACCTACCACTTGAATCTATCTCGTATGGGGTTAAAGTCCTATATCCCTACTCTTCTTGTCATGTCAAGTGGATTCATTGCACTGAATTAAATTTATGTATAACATCTTAACAAACAATGGATGGCTTCCATTCCAGCAGAGGGATAATGAATGCTGAATAGAAATGTAATAGATCTCCCCTCCTCCATGGAATCCTCTCATTTCAAGGAAGGAATGAATGGAGAGTCAAAATACGTAAACCAAACTACTAATCAAAGTAAATAAGTAAGCGTATTAATTTTCACCATTTTCTCCAAACAGGTTTCAAATTAGT
>JAQIWU010003041.1:0-10513 GCA_034696445.1 Isotomiella minor
TAAAGTCCCTCATCAACCGTCTTCGAGCAGGGGTGGACATTTTGAATTGTTCTTATCTTAGTCAGTCAAATGAAATAATTGCACAATCTGCATATAAAACACCATACAAAAATATTACAATCCTCCCCAAAAGAAGGTTCCTAAAATAAGTAAAGGACTTGGCAATACTAAAGCTACCACTGATGTGAAGAATAAGAAGTTTTGAGGTCAGTCGACATGGTTTGTAAAGAAGAGGATGAACAGTTAACTTTTACTGTACCTCCGCTTACTTTACTAACCTAGACACATATTGTTGTTACAACAACACTTCTACTAAAACTGCAGCCAACAACAATCAAATGCAATTCTCCGAATTCTCTATTTGAATTGAAATTGGACTCCAAAAATCATTAAAAAAATAATTACCTTAGGACATTGGAGAGTAGCACTACAGCCTGGCAGTCTGGCAGGATGGTTCCAGAGAAATCAATGGCAATGGCACACGACGACAGAAGAAGAAGAATACAATGTTTTTAGCAGCAGCAGCTCTCCTCGTGAAGACGACTATGGTCTATGGTGAAATGAAATGGTCTGAGTTTTTTTGTCGAGGCCGAATGAATGAACGAAAATACGTACGTTGATGATGATTACGCCAAAAACATTTTACGTCATGTCATGCATACTCTCCTTCCTCGGAAGATTTTTGTTATTATTCACTCTTTTTTTGTACATAAACAATATTTGAAGAGTTGTTTGTTGATAAGGTGTTTATGACATGAGCCAAAAGAAGCGTTAGTAAAAAAGCCGTATTGGAAGTAAGAACAAATGGAAAAGTTGATTGTCTCACATTGCCTCAAATAGATGTCTATAGAACTCTGGACGCATTTTGCCATAGGAATAAGTAAAGTATGTATGTATTGAGCTCTTTAGACAAGGAAAAGTGTTTATAAAGAGGAAATTGAGACTTTTGAAAAATTGCAAAAAATCTATGATGCTCCGTCAAATTGGTGAAGATCCAGAGAGAGGGCTTCTCAAAGTGCAGATACTTGACTGGAGGATTTGTCCAGCCCACGTCATATCAATGGTGAGGGTGAAAGTTTTCCACTGGTCTTTAATGTTATGAGTTTGTAATGACGATGATGAAATCAAATCATGCATAAAAAATGAGACATTCTTTTCAATTTGAATAAATTTGATTTATTTGTTTGTCAAAAGAAGAAGATATATGAACCTAAGGATGCGGTCGGGTCTTTGCCGGACTGCTAGTCAATCCTCACGGTCGGCCCTTCTCTTGAGACTTCGACAACTGGGGTTTTATTAACGACCATGGACCTCCTTCCCCAGTCTCCATCTCAAGATCATAAGGTGCGATGCTCCTCTCGAGTACTTCTTTCACGCCATGCGGATGTATGTGCCACTGGAGGTCTTTTTTCCCCAAAGAAACGTAGATTTCATTTTTACCCAGGAGATTCTCTTATTCGTACTTCTTGCGCCGTGCAAGGTCAGGGTGATATTCATTCAAGGCGAAGACAGTATTCTTAATTCTTACAGAAAATCAATGAAAGGATTGGATGATGATTGCCACCTATAGAGCCTGTCTGTCTTAGGTCAGGGCGTAAAGTTTGAGTGATGATGATCCTAGGGATGATGATGTGATGATGTGTAGGGTGCTACCTCTGTACCAAATTTCATTTCAATCATTGTAGTAGTGGGACACCTTCCATGAGGATGAGACTTTTGTATTGGATGGGACGCTCTAAATTTTCTTATACTCGTACACGTAGAGACCTTAGAACCGCTAAATTTTCTCATTTTCTTTCTCTCGGAAACCCAAAAATTTTCTTGAAGAGACGACCTTATTCACCAATGATGATTTGTATTTGTAGCAAGTAAACCGTAGTATGTAGATAAGTAGTTGTAAACCTTGAAACCTTATTATGGGAAGAAACTTATACCAATTCAATGAAAGGTTAAGATCTTACGACTTCAGATTAGATTTCTCTCAAATTAAGACTGGACCATGGGAACCAAAGAACCTCTTCTCCATCTCCACCGCTTCGTCTTCATAGACACCAATTAAGCAACCGCACTCGTACTTATGTAGACTCGACTGATGCAATAAACCACAAGATTTTCTTCTTCAACTTCAACCCCTCTCTGAGAACCTCGAACCTCCTCCTCCTCCTCTCCTAATCTCTAGGTATCTTGTCCTAAGCAAGTCCTACTCCTCCCACTTCCTTCGCCAAATGATGATGATGTGTGTAGGATGATTACGGCTGTGGTACCACTGAGGTGGTGTTTGTACTTCGTACTTAGCCAGTCAGCGTTCCCAACAGCCTCGTACGTTTCTTTCTTTCAAAGACTGGTCTTTGATGTGATGTTTTTTTTGTTGTCCCATGGAGCGTAACTCAGCGATGGCAAAAGCCACGCTTTTAGTCTGCGCGTCACATGGTTCAACGGCGATCAAACTGAGACACAGTTTGCCGTGGGAAGTTGTCCCCGGTATATGGCCCTGAGTCACAGGGCATTGTTGAACCTGATCTCACACCAGGAGGTCGAGACACGACCATTCGCTCGGGTAATTCTTTTTGCCACCTAGCGCTTCTCCGACCGAAACACACAGTTCGGAGGATACCTGAAGAAATATATAGCGGCGACGATGGCTTATACACAGCCTCTCGGTCAGCCTGCTATTATTTTCCTCTCCTCATCTCCCTCCGTAATTGTAAAGACAACTCTGGTCTTGTTTGTGTATGAAATGACCTCCTCTCTATATCCTTCCTCCTTTCCTCCTCCTCGTTCCCTGTAAAGGAAAACTCCTCTTGCCTGGCGAACTGACTTGTGAGACTTCCTTCTTAATGACAAGATGCTTGAGCTTACTTCTCTGAGACATGTAATATTTTTTTATGTTGCCGAGTCACGGCACAAAGTGAACCCCTCTTCTTAGTATTTCTCTCATCTAGATAGACTTAGGTTGAACCACAGACAGCATGGAAGCAGAATGATGACCGAGAGACACTCGGTTTTTGATAAGAAGCCAACCCTGGCTTTGTACTTCGATGTATACTACACGATGATGATGATGATGTGATAAGGTGGTGATGATGACCAGAAACCGCATTTGACTGGACGGCTTTCTCTATTTCATTCCGGCTAGACCAAAGGCCTCTTGACACAGAATTACTTTACTTATGTATATTATGCACTAGACCAACGGTCTCTTTGGCATAGAATTACTTTACTTGTGTACACGCACTAGACCAACGGTCTCTTTGTGCATAAAATTACTTAACTTGTATAGACGCACGCCAATGACTGAGAAATACAGAAAAAATCCAAAGTTAGCATAGGAACCAATTTCTTAAAAGCAAGGTATATGGAAATAACCAAAAACCTCAGGGCATGGGCATAGATTACCATGATGATAATGACATTATCTTAAACTTTGATGTGTAAACATACAACTATCATTTAAAAGTATAGGTATTCAATTTTGGTTCGAAATCAAATCATAATACAAGACTAAAGATTTCAAGTTTGAATTTTCATGAAAACATAATTTCTACTTTAGTTATGACTTTCTCTTTTATAGTATTTTAACATTTTCATTTTTGACAATTTTTTGGCACTTTGGCCTTTTCATTTTGCAAGCACTTGAGCTTTTTTTCTTTCATGGCACTTCGGCCTTTTCATTTGTTAGCACTTCGGCTTATCTTTTATGGCACTTTGGCCTTTTTTCAATTTTTTTTAGCACTTTGGCTTTTTTCTTTTATGGCGCTTAGGCCTTTTTTCTTTTTCATTCTTTTTTCTTTTTTTAGCACATTGGCTTTTTTCTTTTTTTTCATATTGTTTTAGCACATTGGCTTAATTTCATTCTTTTTTACACTATTTCTTCCTATTATTATAATTCTATTTTCTCTCTACTTCAATTCAAAAGCATTTCATAGTAAAGGTACAATTAATTTCAAATTCATGTCAAATTTTCCTCCAATTATACTTTCTCCTCATTTCAAGTAACATTAGTTCTTAACCAAGATACAAAATTTTCTTTCTACTTGTTTTAGCACTTTGGCTTTTTCTTTTCAAATGTTTTTCATAGTCTATAAAATTTACCTTTTCCTTCAAATTCTACTTTATCTTCACTTCAAATTCAATTCAAATGAGCAATTTCTTTTCAAGGATAAAATATTTAGCTTTAGCTTAACAAAATCTAATGCCCAGCCCAGATTACTTCATGTCTTCTTAACATTAGACTCACTTGACTTTGACTTATCACAGAAACAAGACATTTAAATCTAGATGTATCCCTTTTTTCTTCAGTCATTTAACCTTTGGCGGCGTGTTAAACTAATTAATCTTTTTAGTTATGGAATGATAAATGCAAAATTCCTTTTTTTACAAGTAAAAGTAATTAATTAAACACTCTTCTCCACATGGAGTTCAGAGACAATTGTGTATTATCCGGTCGATCCCGCCGGTTTGATTGGTGATTGATTGATTACTTATGATTATAGCATGAGACCACCAAGGGTTCTCACGTAAACTTGTTGATTATTGACTTTTGAGGTGAGACACACCTTTATCACCGTAGAGGACTGGCTAACGCCGTCACTACACTACGGATTATTTACACGAACCACCGCGACATTTAATTGGTAATAATGATATTGATTGATTGATTGAAGTGAGTGTGAAGGAATACTAAATTTGTTTGTATCTTCTTACGTTAAGTAGTTAACTTTCTTCAACCCCGTTTACTTTAAGACTTCACCATCTCGACTCGAACTCAATACAGCTACAGCGTCTTCATCTTCTTTTTTAACTTGACTGCTTTCTCTTTCTCCTCCCAAAAGTAGTAACGACAATCGAATAGCTTAAAGAACCTTCGTATCTTCTCTTTCTGCACACTGGTGCAAGACGAATTTCAACTTAACTTAATGACCCAATTTGAGACGATGATGATGACGATACTTTTTCTCCAATTTTCCATACTTCTTAAAACACCAACTTATTTCCTTATTTTCAATAATTGTAACCTCTTCACCGGGGTGATTGCTTGCTTGTACTTCATTAATCCTTAATTTAGCGTAAGGTACTTAACGTATAGACCAACGGCCTGTCTTTAACTATGGTAATGACGATTTTCATTCGACGCTCTTGATTAGTTTTCTTTTTTCTTACTTGATGGACCCATGAGGATGAGTTTCAAAGGAAAAATTGAGACGCTTCTCCAAGAAATTGAAATCGAAAAGACTTTCTCTCAAGAAACAAGACCAAGACAATTCAAAACCCCAAACTTCTCATCAAAACTGCATTGCAAAGAACCGTATCCTTATGTAGGTAATTTGATTAACTTTCTCCTCCTCTATTATGGCAGAAACCAACACCTTCTAGTGCAACTCTTGACCCTGTTGGACGGATGACTTGATTATTTCTTAAAGAATGAGCTTTGACGACAGCGAAAAGGGAAAAACGAGACGCTTCTCTCAGAAAAGGAACTTAGGAAGAGAATAGGTAAGTAGACTTTCAAATTGACCGTTAAGACCGCAAACTCTTCTTCTTATCTTCACTCGAACCAAATTGTATTGCGAAATTCACGAACTGTAATTCTAGGATGATAAACTTTCTCCACGAAAATTAAGACTTTCTCCACTTTCATTTCCAAGGAAGGGTGGACCCCATGTCTCTCTGCCATTTGATTTACTCCAATTCGTTTTAAACCTTTTTAACCAACGAGACTCTTTCTTATCTTGTTGAAATAGCTCCCTCTCTGCTTGTACTTTACGGGACGAATTCTCTTTCAGGGCAAATGATATGTTCTTTTTAGGTTGTACCAAATTCCTCTGTCTTATGATGCTCTTCATTAATTCTTGCACTTCATTGCTCCTTACTGCGTATGGGGTTGATTTTTGATTTGACTTTCAAAATGGAAAAACAAGACCGCAACTTTTCAGCAAACAAGAAACGTAACTTCCCCTCGTCACTCTTTCCGCCATGGACCCGAATTTAACTAAGGATACTCTTAGGATGACTCTGATTAGTTTCTTCTTCTTCTTGCCCAGTTTTCTTACATTCTATCTATTCTGGTCACGACCAAAGGACCTCCCCTATCTAACGAAGTGTATCTCAACGGATGATGGACCACGAGTAAGGACAAGGATGCTTGCTTAACTATCGAAATGAAGGATAAGGACATGATGTTGACTTAGGAACGGGTGGGTTTAAGTTGATTAAATGACTGAGGACAGGGATCTTCTTTCTCCAATTTATCTGAACCATGGACCAGTGTTTGGCAACTTTCTTGTTGTATTTGACTTTCCGTTTCCCATTCTTACTGCCTTATGGTCATGATGACCTGCTTCAACTTTACTTTCTCCTTCCATACTGCTTTCACTCAAAAGCTCTGAACACTTGATGATGTTTTGCTTAATCTCTTCTCCAATCTGAATTGCTTAGTTAGACCTTGACTATTCTGCTTTCACTCTTAGACGTTGACGTTTGTCGATTTTGTGAGAAAACGAAATATTTGAGTTGACTTTGTGAAAAAAAATTAGACGAAAAAGTTTCAAAGTTCTCGAACAAGACGCTGCTGCTCTGCTTTGTATACTTAGAATAAACTTCAAAAATGGCTGCCTTACTATTGTCGGTGGGACGAGATTGACTTTTCTTCCTTAACTGAACTCGAACGGCTAATGACCAATGACAAGACTTCTGGAACTGGGGTGGAACAACTACTCCTTCCTTCTGAAGGCTAACTGGAAACACCTTATCGATTTGACCCAAATCGTGACCCTGTGTGTGGCACCTTTCTCTCCCTCTCTGTGTACTGGAACCGTTTCCATTTCCTTTTACTTTAATACCCCCCTCTCAACTGGAATGTTCTATGATTCTTTGCTCCTTTTTCTTCTCTTCTCGATCTCTCCTTCAATTTGAATTTGATGTAGACGTGTAAATGATATGACAACCAGACTTCTCTCTTCCATGATGATGATGATGATGTAACGAAGTTGAATTGAAAAAGGGTGAATGGACCATGCCTCGCCGAAGCAATGCCCTTTCCACCCACCCAATTCAAAGCAAATGATCCTATCCTAGATTCCCATGTGGTGAGTGGCTTTCTCCAAAGTTCCTCTCCTGCCTGCCTGAGATAACCCAACCGAACGACGTCGTGAAGTGGACGATGATGATGACCCATGACCCGTTACGTTACCCATTCGGAAATATCAACCAACCAGTGTGTGAGTATATGATGATAAGACCATGACAGCTACTTTCTCCCCTTGCAGTAAGGCTGCAAACACTCTTCCAAAAAACCTCCTTGTAGAATGACGATGGTGGATGACGATTGATGAAAACTAACAGGAACTAACTGCTCTTCTGCTTTCTCTCGCTCAAATTCTTTAGAACTCCGCACGAATTGACCCTTTTGTAATAACTAACTGCATTCCAACTTGTCCACTGCACCAAAAAGTAAAATTAGGTAAGTAAAATCAATCTTATCAGAAACATTCTTCATTAACTCTTAATCCAAAAAAACCTCCTTACTTTTGATTATCCGTACTTCTGGCGTTGACTGGTTTGACCCTTGACCCATGTAACCGTAACTCTAAACCCTTTGTCGTTAGGACGACGCACCCAATCGCTCTTTCTCTCCTTTCATGATCTCGCCTTCAACCCAATAATCCTATTGTAGTAGTGGTAATGGTAACGGTGACCCAATAATCCTAGACGTAATGGTGAAATTAAGAGTGACAGGACAACTGTGCTCCTCATCCTCGCCATGGACGTAGTGATTCGTACAGCTACCCATCGTGAACAATGACCAACGCCAACTTCCTTAAGTAGTAATTGTGTAGGGGGAATGAATCCAAACCTGGATGCTGGATGTGATGATGACCGTAGTGAGTCATAGACTCGTCGTTGGACTTCGACTTTAACCCTGACGTATTGAATTAACCAAGGAACCAAAAGGGGGACGCGGACGGGTTGATTTGATAAGGATTTTAGTGGATGAGAAGGGTTGCATTTTCATTTTCTCGGAGAACCTTAGCCCTTTTTTGACCTTGACCCACTGACCCGACTCTTTCTCTCTGACTCTGATTCTGCTTAGTCCTAGATGCCTTGCCTTCCAGAGTTGAAATCAGTGTTCAAATTTTCTTACGTGTGGGGTTTTCTTTTCATTAAGCTGACGCCGAGACGTCGCCTTTTTCTTTATTCTCTCGAATCATCCGAAGAAGTAGAAAGAAGGAACAGCAAGTGTGGAATGGAACACCATTTTTCATTTTCTTGTCAGCATACACTTCTATTAGAGACAACAGGACAACAAAGAACTAGCACACATTTTTTATGATTATACTTTTATAAACCCTCGTTTTTAAAACTTAATGTGCCAACTGCAAAAACTTAACTTTACTTATCCATTTCATATGAATTGTGGTGTGGCCTCGGCCAAGGGATTTGAACTTTACTTTTTAAACCACCTCTTCACGCACTCTCACCACCACACTAAAGGTAGGAAGATAACTTTGAGAAAACAAAGAAACAAACGACATTTTCCACAAGTAATTAATTAATTACACCTTTAAAAGGCCCACACATAAAAAATAGGAAGATATGAATTATTTCACTTACACACGCCTTTTTTTGACTTTACTTAAAAATGAAGGACGATAACCAAACCAAATTTGTAAACCTTGATGATGACAAAAGCGACTTCTGGAAACCTGATGGTATGACGATGGATGGATGCCATGACGCCGTTGAAGGATCGACACTATGTATTCTTCTCTCTCTCTCAGTTTAAACACCTAAACACTACATTCAACAACAACAAAACAAAAACTTTTGTGCCAAATGTTGGCTTAACCCTTAAATTTGTGTAAATTATAATGTAGATACCACCACCACTGAAACACCACAAACACACTGCAGTCCTCTCCCCCCAGATCGATGGGCTTGATTGATAGTAGAAAAGCGTGATACTTAAAGCACTTACGTCTACGTCTTTTTATCTGAAAGACCATTCTACTTAGACATTTAAAATTAATGAAGCTTACGACTGATTCCACAATTAGAAGAGGGACCGATTGATTAATTACAACAAGGTGTGCGGAAGCTATTAGAGGGGGTAATAATAATTAGGTGACTGTGCAGCTTTGACTGGCGAATGTAAGGATGATGATCTGATGATAGTGAAACTTTAAGATGACAACTTCCTTTCTCCATGATGATTTGATTAGTCTTGTTCGTCGTAACATCAGTAGTGGGCGATTAGGTAATTCTTTCTGCGTATCTCAAAAACTTTTGCTTTCTTAAGAAACCAATATTCCTTACTCTTTCCTTGAGGAGGTGACATGGACATGGACATGATGCCTGTGTGCCTGCCTGCACTTGGGACCTCAATTGGTAACTCTTAAAGAGGGACTTCCAAAGGTAAGGTATGGGGTGGGGGACCAAGACGTACTGCTTTCTCTTCTCTCTGACTTTGGACTGGATGGAGCCTTTGCCTTTACTACGAACGAATCGACATCAAGGTATCTGCGTTGAATAAGTAATTTTTCTTTTTTTCCTTTTTCCCCGAAGGGCACCGAAGTATCTACATCTATGAATTTCACGAATGAAACCTTCCCCGAAGGGCACCCAAGTGATGTGTATTGTAGCAATATCCACGAATGGATTCTCTTGTTTCACTGTCCCTTCCCCAGAGGGTATCATATATGGGATCAGCATCAATTCCCCCGAGGGGCGCCTAAGCGAACTTTGCCTTCCCCGAAGGGCACCACCGAAGGGTGTGTGAAGCATCTGTATCTCACAAATTAATTTTTGCTTTCCCCGAAGGGTACCAGAATGCAATAGGCAAATATATAGAAAAGACCAAATCTACGGTTACACAATATCAAGCTTGAGCCCAAACTGGCATGTCAAGATAGATCCGTGCTGTTGGCTTGGCAACCACAAAGCGGGTATGGACAATGGACACATTTAAGTTAGTTAAGCCTGCAAAAAACTGTCAAGAAAAAACCCAATTTTGCAAGTAAAAACCTTTTGCCCTTTGAAGGGTATGCACACAAATAAAAATGCATAATGGTAGTAAAGTGTAAAAGACGACGATTATTACCTCTCTGTGCAAACCTTATCACATAATTGCGCCTCGACTGTGTACAAAACAGTTAAACTTAAAAAATACGGCCGTTGTTACCTTTAAAACTCCTTTCTCTTCAAATGGACTCGACTCGCATCACCATGCTATTATTTCGGCCAACTTTTAACTAACAAAAGTACAAACGCAAACGAACGATGCCACAACAACATTTTTGATGACCAATAAAATGCTAATAGTGTAAATATATAAAAAGAATTTACCAAGGACCTCCATGTCCTGATCACTTCCACAATTTGGCAACTACGAAAACCAAGAAATCTTTTTGATGACCGAAAGGATTTAGCTTACCAAAAGGAATTCCACAAAACTTCTCTCATCTCTCAAGCTCTTTCTTTACCAAGACCCAATGATTAATCAACCATGCATTTTCTT
>JAQIWU010003042.1:0-10511 GCA_034696445.1 Isotomiella minor
AATTTTACATGGAACAAAAATGTTTTTGAGGGACATGTCATTCAAGCCCCGGAATAAAAATTATTTGTTGCATTAGGTCACATTCAGATAACTTCCATGTAAAAACCAAGGACTTCTATATTTTTTTCGCAAAAAAAGGAAACAACCCTCAGGCGGCACATTTATCCGAATGCAGTATATTTGCGAAAATAAAGCTGATCGTATTGGCAATAATATCGCAGTGATATAAAAAGTGGCGGCATGTCGTGATTTTTGTTACAAGAATGAGTGCAATGGATTTTTTACTGCTATAAAAATACTAAAGCCAAGTGCCTATGTGGAGGATTTGAGTTTCCTTCCTTTCGACAATGCCATCCTACTCTTCATCTTCAGAACGACGAATATATTTTCCATTCTTTTACAGTTTTTTTCTTTTATTATTGAGGCTCAAAGAAAAGAAAACTTTCCTCTGACATCGAAACTGTTTGTTCTACTTTGCCTTCTATCAATTTTGATTGGCAAAGAAAAAGAAGGGGAGAGATATGGTGCAGGTTTGTTTGTCAGTTGCAAAGTTGAGAGAGACGAAGGAAAACGAATGAAGGTGAGTTAAATAAAATGCAAATGGAAGGTCGTGAAAGAAAGAATAAAGAAATATTTCTCCCAACAGTACCTTTCTCTTGCACTTACTTCCCCAGCCATGCTGCTAACGGAGGCTTTCATCTTTATCGTACAAATAAAAAAAAGAAAGGCAGGTAGGCTTTCTCGAGTTCGTGAATTGGAATCTTCTGAATCCTCTAGAGAGAGAAATCACATCATAGAAACATACATCTTCGCACAAATCTCTCTCCTTTTAGAAAGAAGGCTTTCAATGGATTGTGATTTTTCCATTGGTTAAAAGTTATCAGTTTTATTTCGAATGAAAATTAGTTTGCAAAATGGAAAAGGGAAAGGCCAATCCCGTTTGTGAATAGGCAATGAACAAATTCAAACGAGGAGTGAAAGTAGCATAAAGTACAATTGATCAAAGTTTCAATTCGTATACGCTGCTATACTTATGAATCAATCAGGCTCCTGATGACGACGATATTTTATTTTAGGGAGAGTCATTGTGGCTTTCTAATTGATTTCAAGTAATTTTTCACTACAGCCGAAGCATGATGATTTAAGGTAGGCACAAGGAAAGTCTGGACAAAGTTGGCTTTAGGAGTAAAGCTATAAAGTAATGAGAGCGAATGGCATACATGATTGCAAGTGTGTGCCACACACGTAGTCCTCTCCTCTCTAAAATTCCATCAGCCATGCGATGGCAATGATGATAAGACACAAGAGAGGTGCTTAAAACACCAGACGTATGTGCAGAAACCGTAGGGAGAATAAAGAGAAAGGCTGCGCTTCGAGATGTTGAAAAATAGCAGTAATTAATTACGTCATGCTCAAGAGAGCAAAACTAATGGCAATTTGCGATAATGAAACTTTCAACTTTTTGTCGCAGTGAAAACATGAGACAATTTTTCACAGACAAAGCCCATGTTTTTACAGGGGCTTGTGGGCTATAATTTGTGGAAAGTTGATGTAATCTTCTTGGGGCAGACCTCGCAGTAATTGCTCATAACACAGCATTATACAGGTTATGCCCTGCCATTATGATGGTTGGTTTTTAGATAATTTGATACCATTATTACCATCCAAGACGCACGTAGTACAAGTAAGTAGACGCGGGTGAAACCGTGTTGTATAAATCAATAAAACATTATTTCACTGAAGGAAGGGAAGCAAAGGACAGACGTGAATTGAGGAGACAGAAGTGATGAGTACGGTGTAAGTTGCTAACTCAAGGGAAAAGAAGTCCCAGTCAGAGTTAAGTGAAAGTCAAGTCGGTTACGATGCCTGTCCAACTTTATTCTTTACCTTAACTCCATCTCCTCCTCCCTGCTTTTTGAAAAATTTACATTAGCCACCGTTATGCATACACAGTGAGTAATGCAAATACATATGTGTCCGTGTCCATGGCGACAGTCTCTGCAAGTGTGAGAGGAAAGACCGTCTCCTCAAGAAAAAGTTAGTTAGACGATATTTTTCCTGGTAGTACATCGGCTAAGGATTTATTATCCCGAAGGGAGCCACATTGCAATGCAATGGTCTCTATTCCACTTTATTACAAAATCCTTCCGTTGTACGAGTAAGTAGAAAAGTACACTACTTTCATCACTGGCTGCGTTGGAGAAAATTATCCTATGGAACATGAGATGAGAGCAATATATTCCATACCGTCTGTTTTGTTGAGCTGGAGTGAAAGTCTTTCAGCCACGCTTCCTCATTTTTGTGAAGCGTGAGCACGCTGAAAAAATTCCCTCTCTGCTTTATTCATCTCTTTCTTCTTTCCACTTCTCGTTTAAAAGCTGACTATACATATTAATGAGTTTCGATTAAACTTGCTTAAAAACCCCTGATCTCAGAGACCCTCACACGCATTTCCTGTGAAGCAGAGATCAAAGAAGATGAGAAAGCATGCAACTGCAGAGAAGGTGAAAGTCTCTCTTGCTAAAAATGTGAATGAAAATTATTCAAAAGTTATAAGTCAAACGAAACGAGGCTTTAAAAGGGTCGATTCTCTGCGAGGAAAGTAGCCGTGCCTTGAGCCATCAGACACACTGTTCATATTCACACTTCAAAGAAGAGTAATATGTGTTTTATGCAAATAAAAAAAAGTTCTTCTTCCTCCTTTCCTTGCAGAGTATTTCTTTTTTATCCGAGGTTGAATTGGTTCGAAGTCTTTTTTTGCGATTCACGCGGAAGATGAAAACCAAACCAAAATTTGCTTATAAGTGCGTAGATAATCATACTTTCTCTTTTTATCAGTGCTCTTCCTACACACCGAGGATGGCTGAGTTAGTTTAGTTTAGTTTAGTCAAGTTTAGTTACGGAAGCATGGATTTCTGAGGACAGCATAGCTTAGCTTTAGTTTTCCCTTTTGTCTTAACTTTAGGGGGTTTTGTATGAAGAGAAATGTGGCGATGTATCTGCCAACGTTCCTGCAGGGAATTGAAATATTGCCGTTTCTTGGATCCACTTGGTTGAAAACTTTTGTCTTTCATCCGGCGCAAATAAAATAGTTTTTGTTCGAAATGAAATGGCAGAATGAATAGAGGGGGATGCAGGCGAGAGACTCGGTGAAGAGAATACCGATATAATATAACACTAAAAACTAAACTAAAACCAAACCCTTTACTTACACCAACTTCCTCTCCCATTCCCATCTATCTATGTACCTGCTTATATAGATAATGCCTGCACATACTCAGTCATCTTTCTTCCCAACTCTCTCCTTTCCTTCTGCTTTCTCTTTATGGGAATCCTTTGGAGGCGAGAGAGGGAAAAGGAGAAATAAAGTGTGTTAGGCTTGGAGATGAAACCTGTGAGGAAAGTTGTTCTTTGTAATATAAATCGATCGATGTGTTAACTTTTCCTCTGATCCTTCTCAAAATCGTGGATAATATGCAAAAATAAAGTTTCCACCTTTTTTTCCCAAAGATTCAATCTACTTCATGCTAACTTGTTAAGCTCTCCCCCTTCTCCCTCTCTCGCTTTCTCTTTCTTCTTCTTTTCTCTTTTTTATACTTTCTTCTTTGATCAAGGCTTTTGTCCCCTTCTTTTGTTTCATTGTTTTGTGTAAAACTTTACTTTTAATGAATTCTTAGTCTGCTGACAGATATCAAATTGTCATGTCCTACAAATTCTGCCAACTATAAGTAATTAGTTAAGTAGGCGTGGTGGCACCCTGTGTACACTTTCCATAGATCTATCCCACTAAGTATCTGTACAAAGTATTATTCAACCTTCTTTCTTTACTTTAATTCCAAAAATTCCACCACCATCATCATCACCACCTTAAACAAAGAGCAAAGTAAAACTTTTATCGAGTTTAGTCTACTTTTCCTTTCTTTCCTCCTCCAGACATACGCAAGCAGGGGACCCACGTTGCACACACAAGAGAGAAAGACAAGCAGCAAGTAGAACGGCACATCCTTTGAGTAATCAAGACAAGTTTTCCTTCCTTCATTCCGTGGCAAAGGAAAAGAGACGAGAGAGGAGAAGGTATAAGTGAAAGTGAGAGATGGAATAACCACGGAAAATATTTGCCAATCACGGTTATTTGTTCTATACTTTTATCCATTTTATTCCATTACACTGTAGTGTTGATACCATAATGATTGGTGGGAAGGGAAGTGAGAGGGAAAGAGAAAAAGAAGAAGAAAAGAAAGGAGAAAGAAGACAAAGAAGAAGAGAGAAAGAGATCCGATCCACTTTCTTTATTGAATTTAAGGGAAAGTATTGATTTTAAAGAAATTCAATTTTGCACCTCATGTCTCATTCAATGGATACTCTTTCCTTTCTTTTTTACTTTGTTCTTCCCCTGACTCGACATGGAGGAACAAACCCATATATACAAAACAATACATTGCTATAGGAGTCACTAACGACCCAAGAAGAGACAGGGTAAAAATAAAAACCGGAAACCTCACTATCAATAAATAGCTTCACGCCCTAAACTCGTAGTGATAGATGGCTGAATGTCTCTAAAGTTTACGAACTGAAAATGGCACTCCTTCAATCTCATTTATCCGTCACTATAAAGGTGCTCAAGTTTAAAGACGAAAGGAGAGAAAGTCAAAACAAACAACCCCCTCAAATTAAAGTCAGTAAACAACACTACAGGAAACAATGAAAGTGTGTGTGTTCCCATTTATTTTGTTTGGTTCGCTTCAGAAGAAGCATGAAATCACACTCCTAAATGTAAGTTCAAATAGTCTAATAAAATTACAGATTAGAGGAATAGATAAACTCACAGATTAATGAGAAGAAATGAACTTTATTGTTGATCAAAGGCCAAACTCTGCCGTAGAATCATGACCTAATTTTAGACACCTTATACTTAAGTTGAACAATCCCATACCCTCTATCAATGCCAGACAGACAGACAGACGGTATTCACATACATAAACAAAAACTATCGCAAAATGGCAGGTTTTGTTGGGTCGACACGTCGAGCGTTGTTTTTAGAGATCCAAGAATAGAGAGCGAAGGTCTTTGGGGAAAAGGCCCTACACACACATCCACTGAAACCTAAACGAGGACAAACAACCACCAATTTAGAACCAAGATCAGTTTCCTTCTGTGGTAGGTGGTGGATAATTCTAAGGGGAATTTAAGGCATCGCCAGGTTCACGTTTAGATTACCTAACTTCGCACCATTACTTTGTGAATTTTTACATCAACCGTATTTACAGTACCGTTCCAAAATTTTCAATGGAAATGGCTTCCACGTACAAAAGGAGGAAACCTAAAGGGAGATAAAAATAACCAAAGATTCTAAGTCATTGCTTGTCTCGCTCTCGTTTATTGCACTAACGGGATTTCGGAATGGCTGAACCATAGCGTCAAACAGTAAAGATAGATTTTATGCTGCTTTCTCACAAGAGTTTAATTTCGCTTTCACTTCTAGTCTGAGCAGATTTTAAATATTTGGTGAGGAGACGATTAATCGACAACTCGATTAGCAAGGCCACTTTCACTCTACAAATTGTGCCAATTAAGTCTATTACCTTAGTATACACTTACTCTGCTCAATCGAATTAATAATCTAGGTTGATAAAACCACCAACCCATCCAAGTGCTAATGGACATTCTATGTCTCTATCACATTGAAATTGATACATCTAAAAATCTGTAGGCTGGAACTAGTGCCCTTTGTTGTACTTTAATTTGCTACAAAATGCAAGACTTCCTGGAATATTTATAAGTCGTTAATTGGCTTCCTGTTGGGTCAAGGTTATTTAAAGACCGATTGTTCAAAACCGCAGTACAAAAGTCTTGCGATTTGACCACGTACAAATCAAACATATTCTGGTGAAAGAAGGACGACTGCGGTGGGAAAATAGTACACGATATCTGGTGAAAGTCATGAGGTGGGTGTACGACAAGACGAGGCAGTCATTTTCTTCTATGGGGAAAAATGAAAGAAAGGAAGAAGGGATTGTCAGTGTCGAATAAATGGCAATGGCTGGCAACTATCAGTGAAAACAAGTCATAAATCAACGGCTGTCACCAACAACACCATATTCCGAGAATAAAGCGTTTTATTATTTCGCTTCCCATTTCTCCTTCCTAAAAAAGATCAAATAATCCCCCATTCCTTGTCACAATAAGCAACAGAGGGAAAAGACAAAGGAGACGCAGCGGCTTTTGAATAGAATTTATATCGGATCAGATAAAATCAAAATATCAATTCAAAACAAATGGAACCATTTTCTTGTAACATTGAAAATCCTAGACGAAGGAAAAAAATTTCCATTTTTATTTGGAATTGCTGTCTGAGACCTTCTTACATTTCTATCCAAGTGGCTTTCTCTTCTTTCCGCAAACATTTCCTAGACGATGTTGGTTTAAATTTACCACTGTACATAAAACACAGACATTGACAATGTCCCATTCTGTAGTAGAAGTACCAGTGGTAGATAAAACCATAAATCTAGGTGGTCGTATCATGCACTATATACTTTATTATCAAAAACAAATGTATCATTTTGCCCTGGAAATTTATTTGCTTCTCCACAAAACAGAACTCTGCGATTAATCAATTTATGTCACGGACACAACGGTTTTGTGTTTATGACCCAGTTATTATTCAGGACGCTTATAAGCTCTGGGAAATTTAGAAATACTTCCACTCTCTCAATATTTGTTTGTAGATCAAATATTTAGTCTCCTGACTCGCGGTGTATAGATATAATGTTTTATGTTCTCCCACTAAACAAACTAAAGCCAAAAATGTTTGTAGTTAAGTTCTGAGGAATTACAAGTATTAATTCTCTGCAGAGGATTGGAGGTGGATGGATCCTGACTTGCATGCTATTCCGCTATACAGGATGGAACTAGGGTACAGAAGAAACTATTTTATGCGGTTCAGGTTGAGTGACAGATCTCCGTCTACGACTTTCATAATTCAAAGACTTAAAATTTCTAGAAAGTTGAGTCAGTCCTCCAAACTCACTACAAACTTTCCCTTTTCCCAGGCAGTCAGTGTGGAATACTTACATAAAACCGTATATAAACCGATCCATACTTATTTCCATTTCTAGCCCACTTTCAGCTAAATGTGTATAGTAGTTATAAAACTGTTTCTTTCACTCTTCTCTGTGGCATAGCCCAACCACTTTCTCTCTCTCTTTGCCTGACACGATCCATATTCTTCTCTTCTCCTCTCCATCTTGTAGCAAAAGTTGATTGGTCTGAACTAATTAACTTTATTTCCACCATGCCATAGCGGAGGAGAAGACAAACTTGCTTACTATGCAACATATAAATCTCAACTTTACTGCATTGCAAGAGCCTCCTCCCCCCCTACAACTTTCTAAAATTGCGATTGTACACAACAAGCAGAAAGAGAAAGTAAAAGTAAAGCTAGTGATTCAAAAAGGGAATGAGATCAATGACGGGCTTGCTGCTTGGCTTTGGCTCACTTCCTCTCCAAGGCTTTGGCTGAATTGCCAAGTTCCTCTCTCTCTCTCTTCTTACTCCCCCCTAAAGATACTTCTTAAGTTCCCTCGTACAACCCAACTACAAGATAAGATAAGCCGTAATATCTTTCCCCTTAAAAAGTTGGCTGACGATCAGTTTGACATAATATTTCTTTCTTCTATGAAAGTCGTTCAGGGAAATCTAATTCTCATTCCGATAATCATCCCTTCATAACACCATGATGGATGAATGCATATATTCAGAGGCAGGCTTCCTTTTGCCTCTGTTATTATTGATGGAAATGGGGCTGTAATAAAAAGAAGGAAAAATGCACCGTCACAAGTAGTGTGAAGTTATGGTGGGACAGGGAAAGGTGAAAGGTAATAATTTTTTAAACTTGGAGATATGCCATTTTGTTTTATCTTCTCTTCTTCGCCCTTTTACTTTTTGGGTTTATCTGAGCAAACTGCTGATGACAGCAGCAAGGGTGGAGAGAAAATGCTGAGAGGGGACGTTCTTTTGATGTAATTTTGACCAGTGTTGGCGGACCCGACAATTAAAAAGTTTTCCTTTGCTCCAACAATTGCATTCTTGTAGATTCCAACTTTCTTCCTGGAAGTTGCACAGATTTTCTCTGCTTCGCTTCTTCTTCTCAGAACAGCCATGCATTTCATTTCCTATATCCCTCCTGCTGCCTGCAGATGCAGACTGTTATTTTGGCCTCTTTTTGAAGTGGGGTTTGTTCACTTTACCCTGTTGTGCAAGACTCGACTATAAACTAACTCTTGGGGACAACCTTATATAATAAAGTCAAGTAGCATTTGTAACTGACCCAAAATGTCAACTGCAGCCGTGAATTGCAGTAATTTGAGTATAACAAATGATGATTTAAGACAGCTAAAATACTTGCTTGTGCGTCGTCTGTAATTGATTAATTCAAGTACAGCTACAATTAGAATTACTAAATACACAAAAGCAAATAATGTTTCGATGGTGTGCCTTCAACAAAGACATTGCTATAACAACCTCACTTGATTTATGACTCGACAATTGGTTGACTTACTCCTATATTTGTGGTTTTCCAGGCTCTTTACAAGGACCGAACGAGAGACGACTACTGCATAATTTACTTGATAAGTACAATACCTTGGAGCGACCCGTGCAAAACGAGTCAGATCCACTTCAGCTCAGCTTTGGCTTAACACTGATGCAAATAATAGATGTGGTAAGTGATCGTCTGATTCTTTCAATTAAGAAAAGAAAGTCATGACTTATGCAATAATAATATCTTAATATTAGCATTGTCCCCTGTAAAATAGCAGCAGGGTAAATTAAAATTTATTCACCCTATTTATCAAAAACGTATACAAAAAAAGCAACATAGGCTGGATCCAGTAGTCCTGTCATTTCAAGCACCAAATAATTGTTGGTATTTAGGGAGAAAGCATCTTTATCACCGTCTGTCAGAAACAGAGGAAGTGAGCATAATTTGTTCGAGACCACGAAGAGGTCTTGATGAAATTGATTATGAAACCAGGTCTTCTATAGTCAGGCTTATATATAACGTATAAATTACCTCTGTATCATTTTGATTAGTCTGATCCATTTAACTTCCATCATCGTTTCATTTCCAAAAACCCTTCAGTTTTAATTAAGGCTCCTCTCAAAGTGATGCTTGTATACAGCCGTAGAGTAAAAGTTAATTCAAGGAAAATGATTGCGATTTGTGTGTAGTAATAAGTGTGAAGTGTATATGACACGCCAAGTGCGTCAAACCAGTGACTCAAGGGCAGATCTTCAGACAGTAGTGCATTACCTAACTTAAGTTCCCTCTCGCTCTCTATTGTTAGTTTTAATGGATGCCATAATCATTACAAAAGCTACGACTTAATATGTATGTGAATGCCCTTTCCTTTATGATAATGTTTGAAGCGAAAGTGTACGTATGTTGATTCCTATTCCAATATTGGCATTTAATTCGGCACTTACAACACAACATCGACCAAAAAGGGTTCTTATCAAAGAGTGTGGAATGGAATGTGAAAATGAGAAACATTCAGTTATAGTAACATTGTCAATTTTCATAATAGTTACCCATCATTGTTTGGTAATATCTTTTGTATGAAACTGGTAGTTGTTAGCACTTTCACTCCCACAGTAACATGGCGATATTATCAATTAACCCCCATAAACGAGTTCATAATGTGACGTCCAAAAACGATGGGAAGTTGAAGAGAACTTTGTCAATTTTGCTCTGAAAATTTTATACTTTTATTGTGTTTTTTCTTCATCAAGAAAGTTAATGTAGGTAACGGTTTGCAAACTACGAAATGTTAAAACGATAGCAAATCTGTTAGATATATCTATATTGCAAAATTGAGCATATTTAATTACTTTCTGCACTTCCTTTGTTAAACTTCTCCAAACAGAGCTAAAGTCAGGCCTCACCAATATTATTTTCTGCCGAAACATGAAAAGCACAGGTTCCTTAGTTCCTTGAAAGATAAGACAGTCAGCATCCTTCTTCTTTCTTCCTGGGGGAAAAGCTGTTTAAAGCCTGTTTCTGATCTCTTCGCTACATATTTAACAAATTACATTTCCCTCCTTTGGGAGAGATAGATAGATGGGACAAGGCTATAATATGAAAATTTCATCATCCCTCTTGGTTTTGCATATCTTGTTCATTCTTCTACTGTTTATATTATGGGCCTGTACGTTTGAACTAAACGTACATTTAAATGCAAAATTGTAGGCCGTACATTCAATTTCGCAGAGTAATTAAAGAACCTTAACTGTATTAGCAAAGGATGTGATTCTGAGAAAAGCCTGCCTGTGTTTATGACCTAAACTATAAGCTTCTGAACTGAATGTTCATTTGTGTAGTTCCTCTCGTCTTCGCATTCAATAAAATTCTAGAGCAGATGTTGCTAGCCGGACTAAATTATAATCACATTGGTCTTGAAGTCTTAACGTAGTTACTCTTCCCAAGGTTCAGAGACACCTGATCTGGAAAG
>JAQIWU010003043.1:0-10509 GCA_034696445.1 Isotomiella minor
AGTTTTGCAAAGTTTTTGTTGTATTCATTCACGCTTATTGCAAAAGTGTTATAATATAAATTACCTACACTCTGGATTTATGTTGCTTTACTTCAACAACACCCACTTCTAAGTCAAAGTACACAACCGAGGATATTTCAATCGCCTGCCTGAAATGGGATGCAAGAATGAACGGACATTGTTACCGCCACCACAATGCAAGGCAACACAAGATAAAGAGAACAATAGGAATTTCAAAATTGACCAAAACCAAAGTCAGTCAGCCCAATGAATGAATTATTTTTTAATGTCAAGCCTGAAATGTACACCAATCATATCATAAATCACATAACCAATCACTTAGGTATACCAGTTTAACAAAGATATGGTGATGGTTGCAATAAATAAGCCAAAACCAAACAATCCTAAGTTTCCAAATGGAATGATGTGCAATAGGGTTGAATTGAAAAAAGGAGGGATGGATGGATACACGCACAGCCGCTTTATTAATGAAACATGAAATATAATAATAACTTCAATGTTGCCGTCATGAAAAAGTAAAACGTTCTTGCTGTCCTGATTAATACTCTAGTTTACTGAATTCTATAATAATAATGAGGGACTAATTGCATGGTGAGATAACTACCTCCCTCACAATCTAATCGAGTTCCTTCAATCATCGCAAGATTGGGCGTTTATATAAAAGCTGAAATTGAAAGTTTCAAAGGCGATGGTGCCGAATTGCTGGACTATAATAGCTCGTAATTGTCCCTAATAGCTTTCCCCCAATCTGTTGTTTTCTTACATAACAATTCTCTGAATTTTCACTTTAGAAAACAAAACAGACTTTGGCGTTATCGGGAAAGGGGTTGAAGGAAAAATTGTTTCAATTGAACTGAATGAATATAAGAATGATGGAGCAAATGAATGGATGAATAAGAATATTCAATGTGGGTTAAAACCTGCTAATTAATTGCATCATCCATTCATCTCTTTAGCATGTCCTCCACCACTTCAAAAATAATTTAGCAGGTATATCATTATCCATCCATGCTTCATTCATTATTATTTATTATTTTGCAAAGAACCTTGCCTTCCTTCCACTCCACTTCGTTATACGTAGGCCATAGATATCCTAAATTAAACCCTCCTGTCTAAAATCTCGACTCAATGCACCTTTCTAAATGCAAGGGATTGGCAAACCATCACGAACTAACTGCGGTCTTCGCCTGACAGTTTAGTGTTGGCACTATGCAAAGTGCACGAGCATAAAAAATCCGCATTATTCAAAATTGCAATAATAAGAGCATTATCTCAGCCGCCATTATTATTATGGTTATCAATACATCTTTGTTTCAACCACTTGGACTTGAGAGCCGAGGACGGATGGATGGATGGTCAACCCACTCCTACTTACTTGAAGAATCTATTCCTGCATCCCTTGTAATTGAATGAGACTTAAACAATGCGGATTAAAAGGTTCGCGAGAGCTATTAGATGATAATTATATGATGGTGTAATGGGTCCCATTCATTGAGACGAAAAGGAGACAATCATACGTGTTGAATATAATGATGGATGTCTCACAAGTAAGCAGAGAAGAAGAAGAACAATGAAATGTTTCCGCGACATTACTTATTGTATTCAAACAAAAAGGAACAGAACAGAAAAGCAAGATTTAATTATGCAGAACAATGCACTTGGTAGATTGAACTCACCTTCAAGTTTTGGAGGAAAAAGAGACGCTTCAGATCCACGGTATGACAATTTCCAAGGGTAGTGCTCCTGAAACATAAAATATAAAAAATGAATAATCCTCCAAAGCAAATATTGTGCATCAATTTGAAAAATATTATTGAAAACCTCAAAGGTACCGTTTGGACAAATTGCAATAACCGACAGACAGAGGCATTGACATTGACATCATGGCACATTGCCATTAGTGCTTTTCAGAAGAATCTTTAAAATTGAAAGGACCTCTGTTGTTAACCCTGAACTGAAGAAACTGATGTGAAAGCTTCCTGCCAACTTAAGAATGCATGCATTTGCTGCATGGGGGTTGCTAATAAAAATGATAGAGTAGCTTGGATTGACCTTTAGCCCCAACTTGTCCTACCCTAGCCTACTTATGATTATTATTAAGCTTGACTTGCTCCCTCCTTCTTTCTTCTATTCTATGCTCATCTTCCTCAACTTTTCATCATCCATAATCAGGAGATAATTTAACTATCATCAACTTCAACTCAACTCTGAACCCCACATTTAACTAACTTGTAAAAAATAGAAAAACTGTCTTTCCGTGTATTGTGCATATTTTCATACCTTGTCTGCCTCCTATCACCACTACTACTACTAAAACTGTAAAACGTGTCAATTTATCTGTCCTAAGACACAGAGTGGTATATGATTGAGTTTTGACTAGAGAGATGTTTTAGAGAGGAAAGAATCGTGACCTGTCCTTCCTTTTCTGTTGTGTGCAAAAAATAAAAACATGATGACTACAAAATAAGTTAGGTTTCATTTTTATTTTATTCCATTCAGCCCCAATTACGTATGCCACCACTACCACCACCACAACAAAAACGTCAACACTGCCATCAATAGTATCGAGGATGGCATTTATGTCCCGTCTGCGTATCAATTCGTACCGTAAATTGTCAGAGCTACCTACCGACTACAAAAATCTGCAATTTTAAGTATCATATCATCCTACAAAAATCTGCAATCAATATATGCACATACGTACATGATTTGATGTGGCATTCCATCCTCATCATCAATTTGCACTATAGAATGAAAGGAGGCATGCAAAAGGCAAGGCCATGCCGATGTCATGTCATGTCTTGTCATGCTGCTTTTAGCGTTTATCGGATTTGCGAAAACATAAATTCTTGGTATTTGTAGAAAAGTGCAGGAGGGCATGCAAAATAGCATAAAATGTTTTTTGGGGTTATTCATCTTTCTCCTGAAACTTTTAACTCCACGTCAACTTTCAAAAAATATCTAAAATGCATTAGCATAAGGAAGGATGACAAATACCGTAAAAAGCATCTAATCTCAGATAATTCGATCTTAATAATCATCTCACGTTATACGCCATGCCACGACTGTGGAGCAGTATGTTTTGGCATGATCGATAATTATCACCTCAAGAAGAAGAAGAAGAAGAAGAGAAGCCTTGCAATAATATTATTAATCCATAGTCACTCTCTCAACTCACACCCTCAAAACCTCACAGGTATTTATTATCATCGATTAGTTTAGACAAAATCATGAAGTTCAAAGTTGCCATCCAAAAAGTTTCTTCACCGACATGAATTCATGCTATAGAAGAAGGTACAGTTGTAATAATGTAGTGATTATTACAATGATGATAATGAGTTGGGACTCACAGTTACCCCCTTCTTGTTTTTTTGACTTCTTTCACCCAGGAAAAAGTTTCATACTGAAGAAGCATGCGTGAATTATTCATTCATTGTGCATCCTAAAATAATGACAGAGTTGAATGAGCCCTAATTTAATCCATAATGTGTACTTTTCCTTTGTTTTGTGTGCGAATTAGTTTAACACATCATGTCAGAGGTATACATACAACAAAGTCATTCCTTTTTCTTTTCTCTTAAGTATAAATGCAAATATGTGTTCGGAATGACTTTTCTTTCTTTCTGTTTGATCGTCGTGGTCTGGTCGGTCAACGGCCCACTATTAATTCAAGCACTGTCTTAAGAAGAAGAGGACTTCCTAATTCTACATTTTGCAGTTAGTTTAAAAGTTGAAGCAATTGTTTTCGTCACGCAGATCCCATAATATCATATCCACATCGCAGCCACATTCACGATTCAATTCCTGCTCAACATTACTTGCTTTTACTTTGTCTGTAGTTTAGCACAAAGATGTGAGCAATTTGCTTGCAAAATTTGTTTCACTTTGACATGAATAAATCACAGTCCACAGTTAGCGTCGCATAATGTAAACGTATGAAACTTCTACAAAGTTTAGTCCAATAATTCAGTAATAAATAATTGCAACTTAAACGTGCATCATCGTGTGCATTCTATTATTTTACTTCTTCATGCCTTCCACTTGACTTGCACGACTCGCATGGCGATTGGCGATGGCATGCATGATGTGATCTGATGTAACAAGTAATGATGTAGAAGATCAAAAAGATGCACATTCTCAAAGATAATAATATTTATTATCGTTCTAATAAATAAAAGACTTCGGCTTGGACCAAAGAAATATTACGAAGATTTGAGATAATTAAGCAAGCCCCTAGTCTGTTTTGCCTAGATTTTACCAAGAAATTGCTCATTCATTACATCCCGTGGGTCCTGCACTTATTTCAACTCAACAAAAATTAATTTAAAATTAGAATGCGCGTTATAAAATACGAGTAATAAACAAAACCCCCATGACGATGATGATGAGGCAAAGTCAATTGGTCAGTAATGACTTATCGGTTCAATCTACAGCTTTAGTCTTCAAAACAGTAGACGAGGAGTGCTAATTACACTACAGCACTTGTAATTACACAAATTACTACTTGGAAAAATAGTTTGCGCATGATTTGCTCTCATGCATATAAATATTGGAGTGGTTGCTCCGTAAACAATTAATCAATAGAAGTTTTTTTTGCAAAATCAAATGAAGCATTGATTGAACTTAATCAGATTCAGTGAGAAAAAAGTGTTATTGTTATTGCCATTCACATTACAACCCTTTAAACTGCTTTGTTTCTTTGTATAGAATGCCCTTTCTGAAGAATTTATTTTTCTTTCCCGAAAGCAAAGAAAATGTAGTGTATGCCAACACTCGTTAGTTAGTTGGTTGTAAAGTATAACAATCAAGGTTTGGGTGAGTTAAAATAAAAAGCAAGTGGTAATTAGCATTTATTCCCATTCCCACATTTAACTTCCAACACTGCTACTGCATTAATTTCATTTCATATTGTCTTCTTAGTTGATGTACAGTGTATTTCTCTCCCTCTCTTATCCATTATCATCGTGGGATTCACCCACATTTTAATTTATAATTCCATTGAAATCATGCTCTCTTAAGTCGTTGCTACACTTTAACGAGTCCATTTTGTATTTTTTTAATCAAATACAAATGGAAGTCGAGAGTCGAAGCCTCTCTCTGTGAGTAATTGCATGCAGCAAATGCAAATCGGTCAACTACCAATTTGCTTTATACTTGCTTGATTTGTAGAAGAGGAAAGTGAGTTCCTTCATCACTTGCATGGCTGGTTGACATGGCACTCTCTCACTTTAAATAAATTGCATAGACGATTGACTTCTTTCTTTGCAAAAAAAAGTAAGTTTATACCTAAGTTTAGTCAGGTGTATACAAGGATACGATATATTGCGTTACCATGCCATCACATTGTGCACTGCAGTCTTTATGATCTACTTTTCTTTTCCACTCATTGTCCTCTAATTAACCATGTGATACTCTCGGGTGAATTGTAAAATAGAGTCTGCTGATGCTAATGCACTCAGACAAGTGCAATTTGTAAGTGAGGATTTAATGAATGAGTGAAATGAATCAACAGACAATGCAATCAAATCAAACATTTTCACTCCACTACTATTTCATCGGCGACTGAATAAAATTGAAGAGCAGAGTTGTAGAAAAAAAAGAATTGTTCTGTGCACATTTTCGCTCCCAGTCATGATGATATGAATAGAATTACTTTCACTCCGGTGATCGATCAGACTTGAGCTACCTACCTAAGTAAACTGGGCCTTACCTTAAGTGGCAAAAACTATCGTAGGTAATTATGATTGTGTAGAGCCTTATATGGATGTGCAGCTTCTTCAAGTCTGAATAATCGCTCTGATTTATTATCGCTATTAACAAACCGTTCGCTAAAAAGCTGAACTAATTTTGGTAATGTTCGTTTCGTTTACAATCGATTCTGATTCTATATTTATATTGGTGACTTCAGTTTCTTATCTTATTAATCAGCACAAACAAAATACAGTCCAATTTAAGCTAACTACCTACATGTCCTTACGTTTTTGTCATTGATGAGAAATTACTTGCACAGTTTTTTGTGTCAGAAAGATACATATAATAACCTAGTTGTACGATAAGGTTAGACCCCCAGGAACGAAAGAAATTGTCATCTAATCCCGGTTACATTTACACATATGTGTAGTCAAAACCATTCTCTCGAGGATAACAAATAACCAACAAGAACAGAAGAAGAATGAAGAAAAGGAAAGGACGTACAATAAAAAAAATTGTAATATTAGTGGGCAAATACAATTATGGGAAGACAAAGACAGACAGAACAAACCTTGCTTGGTTATGTGATTTTGTTTATTGAGTTAATCAAATGAATTGTGATTAGATGAAAAATGGGGACAGCAGGACACTCAGTTATCGCTGCATCTTTACAGCTCAATCATCAAATCAACCTTCTAACCAAATTGTATTATTACATGTTCCCCCCAGGTTCGTGTAGTAAAGCATAATATCTTGTCAAGTCAGTCAGGGAAATAAGTGTCAGTGACAGATTTGATCAACCGTACTAATCATTATCGGCATCTTAAATCTATAGTCAATGATACATCCTTCTTTGCGCAAAAACATACTCCATTTGCGTTCCGTCGTCCTAACAATCACAATCTCCCTCACGATCAGTAGTCAACAATTATTGTTATGCCATAAAAAATCCAAAATTCCTTCTATGCTACTAATAAAAAGACAAAAAAATCCTATTGATTGTTGTTAAACAATGCCAGAATAATTTAGGAAAGTATGTTGCATTTTGCACGAACGGACGAGGGGACCTCTTTACAAAATAAAAAAAAGCTTTCCAAGAAAGTGAGCCCAAGTCGAAGAGGCAGGTGATAAACAAAGGAATCCATTCCCTGAATGACCAACTTCTTATGAATTGAAGTATATTTTTTGAATTTGATTGCGACTTTTGGAGGGGAAGAAGAATCGTGATGTGATTGCGTTACAAGTGCATTTACACTTTCATTCTTTGGTTTGGCTAAATTCTGTTCAATTGAATCCTCTTTGTCTCACCTGTTTAGAGTGTCAGATTGATTACCCCTTTTATTTGATAACAAAATAGCATTTCCCTTGACATAAAATGTTAGTTAATATAAAATAACACGAGCTAAACGCTTCCCCATAAATAGACAGTTCATTTCCATCATCCCCATGGGGACTTTCATGTAAACATTTGGAAGCATTATTATTGCGTAATATAGCCAGCAGATAATAGCATGTCCAATCCTTCAAGAAATCATTTATCAATTTGAGCATATTTTAGCATGGTATTGCAAATCATGTACCTGCACCAGATTCGCCCGTCCGGTGCATCCCCCACTTTCTAGTTCACCATAACAACGGACTATCTCAATATTTTTTAACCAATGCAATGTAAAAGTTAGCAAACAGTCAAATTGAATTTCTTTTTAACTGTCAAGTTACATCAAATCAGGTTGTTAACCACTAGACCTACTGTCCAAAGTAGGTAGCATCATTTATTCTTAAGATGCAACAAGATTTTCAAAACTTATGTCATCACCGCACATCCATCAAAATTTATAAATAAAATAAATAAATACAAAGTATCTATCTAGCATAAGGACCACAATTACGAAAATGATTAATACTTAGTAGCTAACAAGAGAAAATGTCATCCATCAAATCAACAAAATAAAATAATCATGCGCACAAGAAGATACAGTCATTTATGTAGATGAGATGAGGAAGATAACTTAACATAAAAAAATATAGAATGATTGAATGAATGTGGAAGCGTTTTTAAACAAAAGTGAAAGTGACACTTGCTCACTTGCCGGTTGATGATATAGCGTGTGGGATAGGATAGGAAGAATGGAGAATATTATGTTAATTTTGCACATGATGATATAATAATAGTACATATAGCATGATAATGGCTTTTTGAATGAAACGGAAATTTGTATCTTTAAGGGAAATGAATTAAAAAATCAACGCAAAAATATTTCCTATTTTGTTTGTCTGCCTGTCTGTCATTTATGTAAAAAAATTCTGTTGTAGGAAGCCTCCACTTCTACTTGTTTTCTCATCTTGCCTGCGAGCACATAATGGGTCAAACAACAAAGTTGAAAAGATATCTCAACATCCGTGCGAATAATGTAATAACAAATTCAAGCAAACAAGATGATAAGCACAAAAGAACACAAATTGAATTGTATCTACGTTCAAAACTTGGTTTTCTTAATACGATGATATAAATCGACAAGTCAGAAATTGACTGGGATGATGGTATCGGTATCACACAACTTACTCATTATGACAGATTAGTTTGTGAATTTACATAAAATCCCACAGTTGTCTATTCTCAGGTCAAAAGCTTAATTGTGTACATTTTTCCTCTTGAATAAAAATACACCAAGTCGCTCCTTCCCACGTTACGTTGTATTGTATTTCTATTTTCCACAAATTTTTTACAAATCAGCAGTAAAAAGTGAATGTATTATATTACTTAAAAAATGAGCAAATGAGCAAAATATGTTTCAATCAGTAATAAATAAGTTAAAGCTTGTTTTTAGGAATTAATTGTCACAAATGTTAGTTCTTACATTCCTGTCGACCACTATGTATGCTGCAGGCACAAAAATTAATTATTCTGTTGTAACCCACCACCGCATTAGCGAAATTAAAAATTAGTATGCATTGTTCACAAATGCATGCAGGTAGGTACGTTTACAATTGCATTAATTTTCATATATCAAAAAATACGTCAATTAGAGAGAAGAATTGGAGACTGCCTGCCAGCCAACAAAAAATACTTGTAAAATAATTGCATCCAAGTGTTTAGCTTTTGTAAATTGAAACACAGTTTTCAACGAGGAGAGATGCAGATTTGCGTAAAGCAGGTAGTATTACAGCATTATATATTCTTATGCAATAGATCAACCCAGTCCTCGTCTCTTCTCTTCACCTACGCTTTCAATTATCTTTTTTGGTGCACCATAAGACAATTAATTGACGGCTAAAAGAAAGTAAAGTATGCATGGAGAATGTGTAGACTGTAATAAATCAAGGTGTCAAGAAGTAAGCCTGCCTTATGTATTCGAACAAAAGATGCAATTGCATCACGATGCACAAACGTAAATGATGCATTCAACATTCCTTAAGAATGACTTGGGTTTATTTGTAACTAATTAAATTAGCTCGAGTTGGATTTAATTCTTACACAACGTATTTAGTTGGGATAGCAATAAGCGTCTAGATTCTAAATCCCAACGCCAAAACGCATTCATTAACGTTTAAACATTATGTCAAGTACAATTTATTATTCGACCTAGCTGACAAAAAGTAGCTTTTTGGTTCACTTGCCAACATTTTCTGGAATCAACATAATTCAAAATTGAGACCAGTTGTGTGAGTGTTTTGTCTGGGGGAGAGAATGCAGAGAATGAGGTCTACATACAAATTAATTATTAATGTATTTGAGTATGTTGTCACGTTTGTTTGTATGAAGTTATTAACATTATTTTTGAAGCAAACATATGCAAGTAATATTTCATGTCGTTAAACACTGTGTTTTATTTTATTGAGAAAAAACGTACATCTCAAAGTCAACAAATAATATTTATCAAATGGTAATGAATCATAATTTTTACGATGACAGAAATTATGAGGTAACAAGTACACTCAATAATAGTCTTGGCAATACTTGCTGTAGACAAACACAATTAGCATTTCTAAGTACAACACTGCCACTTGTGAAGGTAAGGCTACGACAAAAAAATAGGAGAGCAATTAACTTTTTAAAGTAGCTATTGCAATGGTTGTTGATGATGTAAAAAGAAGGAGAAATATAGGTGTGACTATTTAATTACAAAATAAAAGGGAAAGGTTACGTTAAACTGAAGATAAGAGCTAAAATTTAAAGGTTGTATCAGTAGGTGGTCTCAATAATCTGCACTAGTCATCGTGTATTAATAGAGACTGCTTGGAAATGAGATAATCAGGACTTGAATTTTAAAATTAAATTACCTTCCTATAAAGTACAATAAACATAGACCATTTCAAGAGATGGTGCAACGTTTAAGGCGGTAGCAAACATGCAGACCCTCTGCACGAAGTAACAATGTCTATTAAAACATTAACTGATTGATAAATCTCTCCCTCTTCCCATAACCAACATAGTCATCAAAGGGTGTAGCTTTTGTGGCTAAAATTTGCATGGCGTGAAGGTAGTTGAAAGGAAAAGCCATCCATTGTGTCATAAAAAAAGTAACTAAAGATGCGATGAATTATTGCAAAATAATTTTTGCACTTTATTTTTAGTCCTCTGCATTATTGAAAACCAATTACCTTCAGTCCTCCCATCCTTTTTATACTTAAAGCTATAAAAAGGGTGATAGAAAAGGCAAGTCGTTATTTGATTTAGCGGAAATGGCCTTCTATAATCAGGGTCTGTACTCAAGTCATAGCTTTACAAAAGAGGAAAGCACCTTCGATTTGAACCATACTTTAACAAAGCCATCATGCTCGTTTTGTCTATTGGCT
>JAQIWU010003044.1:0-10500 GCA_034696445.1 Isotomiella minor
ATCTTATTTAATTATGATACCCATAAAAATAATACACTGTATGCAGTATTTGGACTCAAGTGGCCAGATCTGGCCAATTTGAATTTGTTAACCAGTAATGGGGTAAGAGTGTAGTCACGGAAAATTTACCCCTGACCCTGACATTTTTTTATATTTGTGAACCTTTTATATTGTCTTCGCTCATCTCATAAGCAATAAAGACATTGTGTTCCCCACGCAGAACTCACCCATTATCAATGAAGTCAACTTGTCGAAAAAATTACCCGTTCCCATTTCAAACTGCAGGGGTCGGAATGACTTCCCCACTCTTAAAAGGTACCTGGGCCTCTTTCCATTGGCGGAAGGATGACAAGCATGCCTTAACGCACCCAACAGCACACGAGACCTTTCGTATGGAATGGAAAGTTCCTTAAAAATAGACAGTATTGCCAGAATCATGATACCCGCATTGTAGCCAAGGATAAGCAAAAGAGGGAGCGGCATTACAGGGTAAGATCTTATCACACAGAAGGAGCAAATGATATTGCTGAAAATCACATAAAACAGGATGATGAAATAGAATGGGAAGGCAAATAATGAATTGAGCGATTCCATTTCCAGTTGTAGTTTCCTGTACAGTACGACCACCTCGAGCTTCAAGTGGCATGCACGAACCTCCCTTTACAAATTAGATGACGAAAGAATTGACAAAGCTTTTCTTACTTGTAGCTCACCTAATGGCAAAGTCGAGCCAAATTTCCACCACAGAAATAGGGTATACAACCATACCAATCATTGGAGACAAAGTGGTTATTTCCGTGGTCACAAGCACTCCTTCCAGAGCGGTGAAAGCGAGTGTTTCCGCTATTCCAAACGTTCCCACGACTTGTAAATGTTGGCACTGGAGATAGAAGAGTGCTGACAAATTGAGGGGTTCACACGGCGCTAGGAAGGCGAGAAGGGGCATGGTGAGGATGATGAAGGGCATTGAGACGGTTCCGGCTAACATGTGAAACAATGGAACCCTGCGTACACGTCTTCCATGACCTAGAGATTTGTATATTACGTCACATGTAAGGAATTTAATGTTAAATCAGCAATCAAAGTATACATTGTCTCTGGGCCTCTCGTTCAAGTTGGTAAGAGGTTCCCACCACTCTTAAGAAATCGTCCCTTCTTCGGTAAAACAAGGCTTTGGCTATTGCAATGAAGCAATACATGGCAAGGTGGAGTGAAACCGTAATATTTTCCCACATTACCGATTCCTTGATTACCAACCTTCCCAACAGCTCTAAAGTCAATCCGACAGCATGTGCCAGAGTCCCACAAAATCCTACTAGAGTGAAAAGACGCTGATGGTAAGCATCTCCCCTGCTTAACCCATGTCGAGGGTGGCGAGAGATACCGAAAGGGACGGAGAAGCACGCGATCTGAAGCTGTTGATCGAAAAGGTGGAAGTAATTGGTTTCTTGTTTCATCAGTAGGCGTTCGAAGATCTGGGTAGATCGGTTTGATTCCGAATACTTCATTAGTGCAGAAATAAACTTAGAGTAACCGACGATCCAATAACTGCCTGAGTTAGTGGCTAAAAGAAGACACCGACACTTGCTTCGTTTGGTGAGTTGTGTTAGTACTTTATTCACCCCTCAAAATTTATTGTCAGCTCGTATGGATGGACATCAGTCACGAATTTTATATTGTTTTCAGATCAATACTTTCTCTCGGTCGCGTCATGAATTTGTAAACTTTGTGGTCTGTTTGCTTGACGCTTAAACACTACTTTGAAAAACATAAATATAGATGGACAACAATCCACATTTGTGGAACCGTAAATGTCAAACATTGAAGCAGCGAGGCTCGTGTTGAGTTCTAGTTTTTACCTTCGCAAAATATGATTTTTTGTAAATGCCATTCTATACCACAATTAACCAGCTCAAAGTAGAACATGTGCCAAGTTGTACTTTGTTTGTGTTTGCAAATAATCATTGGTACATTTATCAGTGGAAAGAATAACCTAAATTTTCTTCTTCCATCCTCCGCCTTGCCGGAATGTCACAATGCAGTTTGCCCCTGACTTGCAAAAATTGACTGATTAAGTGCCGCTCGGATGAACTGTTGCCATCTTGTTGTGACCATATTTTCAAAACTATCCATTTGTGTAACACCATAAACAATCAGAGATGAACTGTTGGCGTAGTAGACTTCTACCTAGTCTGATTGGATGATGTTGATTTGATTGGAGCATAACTTGAATGACAATGTTTCAAATCAGCGAGTGAAATGTCCACTTCTACATAAATCCAAAGTGGCCAGATCTGGCCAATTCGCTATGTATGCTTAGCACTGAGGAATTTTATCGGTGAATATGAGGAATATGTTTATCGGTGAATCACACAGTCACAGCCATGAACATAAAACATCCGTTCAGAGTCATGGTAATATGATAGTTACGTTCAAGTTTATATGTTGTTTGCAATGCATTGTGTTCCATACATAGTCCTATTCAGTTTACCATAACCATTTCCATGACAAGTAGCTGGATGCTCCTTCTTCCTAGGTTACTTTGGAACTTGTGCGATTTGATGTGCAAGAATCTGCTCCAATACACCTTACCGGTGGATCGTGGCAACGCAGATCAATACAGTCAAACTTTTGAAACCCTGTGCAGCTTAAAATTGCTTCATCTCCGTAAATGCATGCAATGTATTGCGAGCAGCTTTCTGTGAAGCAAATAATTTCATCGATGAGCCGTAATCATGGTATCAATAACGATGTCAGGAACGACTCATTTACCAGGATGTGGGCTCAATTTAAATTCGTCTGGACGGCAGGTGGGTCCCGCTGTTGTGGTGGGCACGGTCGGGGTGGTGTGGACTGGGTTGCACGTAGGAATAGGAGGAGTCGAAGTAGTCGTAGTCGAGGGCTCCCCGCAACCCTCACGAACTGACCTGATGAAATACGGTAGAATGAACGTAGTGCGATACATTACTTCTAGATCCCCTGCATGGCTCATGCATGTTACATTCCCCATGAAATTTGTTCCAGAGTACAGCGACCACGAGGATGACCGTCCAAAGAAGTAGTATGAACTCATTGATGCATATCCGGTATCGTTGCTTCCTGGCGGATCAATTGTCCATCTTTGTCCTTCAAAACTGGTTTCGTAAAAGAAAACAAACATGTTTTCAGACTGGTCGGGTTCCCCGTATCTTGTGATCGTCCAAGTCGATGTGTTACTGGACACTTCCACTGGGTAACATGAATCGTCTCCAGAACCAGCTCGTACCCGGTTTGTGGCACAAAGGGAACCGTTACATCCTCGTATCCCCCACCTAAAATTTTAAACCTCATAAAATTTACTGCACAATTTAATACCTCCCTCACTTACAATCCATTTATCCTGTAGTGCAGGGTTGAAGAAGAATTCACAGGGATACTACAACTGGTAGTGAAGTTATTGTAGAAGGAAGCCTCTGGACACCCTGACGTTTTGTATATGGTAAAGTATTGTTGTTTTGCATCCACGCCCAGGAATAACGTGTGGGCATACATACAACCCAGAATAACGGATACTAAAGATTTCCACGACATTTTTGTCTATGATGAAAAGTTATACTAGTTGTACGTACAGCTGCCGTTTAGGGAACCAATAATAGAAATGAACTGACAGGGGCTTGTAGGGTTTAATAAGTTTATGAATACTATTGTAAAAGGATGTTGAACCTCATAACTACAGAGTAATTGACAACATGACACATGAAAAGATAGTTGGGAAATTCTGGATGATGGATGGAGTTTCTCATAATCGAGGCTTACAATCCACTCACACTTTTCGATTCACATAAACATACATGGTGATGCTTTCATTTACATACTAGTGATAAATTCCCATAATTACCAAAATGACCTTTGGATATTAAAGCTGCCCTACGTTGTTAAACATTACGTAATGCCTGCCTCAGCGTTAAATTTAAATGTTTCACAACAAAGGAGATGGACAGCAGGGTTTCTATATCTAGTCATTAAGTAGGAAAAGAACGCAAAGTTTCTTTCTTTTGTTCTAAGTTTCTTAGTTACCACAACCACTTCCAGAATCTGGATAGTCTCATACCACCAGTGACTTTCGAAATGGTTGTGTTTATGTTGCAAGCACCGTCCCCACTGCATCTCGCAAGTGGATCTTGACATTTAAGGCCAATGCAGTCAAACCTGAAATCCTAAGCAACTCACAATGATTCCATCCCCGTATATACATGTGATGTGCTGACTACAAAATCATGGTGTCATCGCTCATTCTATTTCATGCATCTACAAATCCCGGACGAGAGGTAAGGGTGCTTCGTGAAAGGGCATAAAATAAAAAATGTGTAGCTTACGAATTAGGAAATGCTTGGAAATTTTGTAACTGTGATTATATAAGTTTGACACGTCTCTCTTCCAATAAAATCTAGTTTGCTCATAAAATCGAATTGGCCAGATCTGGCGATTTAGGCCATGTATACTTAGCACGAGTGGAGTTTGTGCAAAATTTAGTAACAATCCCACTTATATGTTCACAAACGGTTTGCTAAGATGTAAATTGGTTAATCTACATAGAAAATCACGGCATGACTGAGGGGGTGTATCTGACTTTTGATAGCCCTTAACTCAAACACGTTTTGACCGGATGATTTTGTTAAACATTATGGAGATATGTATATTGTTTTCTCCTTCCTATCCGTATAGTCGCTTAAATCATCTCTATAGACTGGTTAGACTTGCTGACCTCTATTTTTAGAACACTTGGGTTTACAATACAAGGCGCGCTTTTTGAGGCCGTAGGAAGGAATTATCTTTGTTCTCTCAAATTTAATAAAATTTCGTAATGAAAAATTGGTGTAGAATTTGTAAATTGTGTACAGACTTGTTTTTTGACATGGTGTAAAGTATGACAAAGGTCATTTTAGATAAATCGACCTGATAAACCCTTTAAAGGACACTTTACAGTTTATCTGTTTTTAGTACGACAAATTGATCACCTGATCAACAAAACATTTGAAAATTTCATGAGTAATTACTGAAAATCTATCAGTGTCGTAAGTGACCTTCAGTCACGCCATGGCTTCGGCCGGGGGTGTCGCAGTCATGGACACCTCTACCGAATCTATTGTGACGACCATTCCTTCGAATGGAATCTTTTCTTTCGCCGAGGCAGCTGCTGCTGGGGCAAAAAGCGATTCGAATGGAAATCGTGCTGTACTTCAGTCTCATGGGATCTTCATTCAAAGGGTCAAGAATGCTACCCTGGTTAACGTCCTGGAGGCTCTAAGTAAGGTAATAGAACCCTCAAAAATACTCTATGCGGACTATGTCAGTGGAAACAAATTTGGTGTTTGGTTTGACTCGGACGACACGGCTGCTGCAGTAGCCAGACAAGACGTATTGAACGCAAATGAACAAATGGCTAAAATTTATAGATGTAGTAACCCCATTCGTAAGGTTGTCTTACGTGCGCCTCCATTCATTTCAGATGAGGTGCTAATGAAAACTTTAGAGCAATATGGGGAAGTGAGAGGGGCTTTGTCTCGTCAACAATGCTTCAATGTTGGTCCCCAGTTCAAGCATGTCAAAAGCTTTGCACGAACAATGCAACTCTCAATTAAGCCGGGTACAATGATTCCTGATACTATAAAAATAACGTGTGAAGAAGGTGAATTTAACATTGGCGTTCAAGTGGGGGCCAAGAAATGCTTTGCTTGTGGAAAACCTGGTCATTTAAAGGGAAATTGTCCCAACAACAAAGACGAGCAGTCTATAAAAACAAATGTATCTAAAGTGGGAAATGCTTTCAATGGAGGTAGTGCAAATGCTGGAGATGGTGCTTCTGGCAGTGGAGTTTCTTCTGTTGAGAGAAACGCCATTGGGAGTGAGAATGCCACTGGTCGAGGAAATGTTCCTGTTACCGGAATCATTTTTAGAGGTAGTACTGCTTCTACAAGCAGCGCCAATGCTTCTGCTTTTAGCACTAATGCTTCTGTCCCTATTGAAACAAAGACTGTTACCTTTGGAAAAAGCAAGTATAACCGAATCTCAAAACCTTCGAGAACACAGAAAGACCCATTACTAAATGCCACTTCCATGAACGCTGCAACCGATGAGGACGGTTTCCAGACAGTACAATCAAAAAAACGGAAATTACACTCAGCACTAACAGAAAATACCGAGTCATTACACAAGGATAAGGTGTCACCCAGGGGTGATAACCCATTGGGTCCTTCGGATATGGATTTCGAAGCACCAAACTCAACGGAAACTGAGTCTCAGAGTGGGGACCTGAACGATGTTACTGAAAGTCCTCCAATAGTCGAAAGCGGGTGGGCATATGAGGCTTGGAAGGACCTGAACACACAAGACTATGGAATCCCGAAGACTTCCTTAATGTTTTTTTTACGCAACCTCCGACTTCACAGTACGCGTCGCTTCTACATTGCTGTGAAGAAACAAGTTTTAATCCTTACTAAAAAACCTGCAAATCTCGTGAATATGCTTTTTGAAATAAGAAACTCTTTGACTACCGTACACGCAGACATAAAAGAGAAGTTTATTCTCTTAGAAAAATCAGTAGGGAAAATGCCCAGCATGAAAATGCTCGAGTATGACGCCATGGTAAATGAAGTAGATGGTGATAAGGATTTCCGTACTTCTGAGTACGAACATTACAAAAATGTATATGGAACATCAAGTGAGGAAGATGATTTCCTAAAAAAATATTTTCTTCTTTAAATGACGATCTCAATTATGACATTAAATAGCCAAGGGCTAAATAATCTTCACAAACAAACTGCTATTATTAACCTAATAAGCAAGTTCAGTCCGTCTGTTCTTGCCGTACAAGAATCAAACATTAACCCATTGATAAATGACTCGTTTGTGGTTCCCAACTACAAGACCTTTTACAATGCTTCAGTTAAACTTGGAAGCGGACAATTATTTCTTGTGAAAAACGCTTTTACAGTGCATGACCACCAGGTTCTTGTCCCTGGCAAATTACATGCGGTTACTTTGGACATTGAAGGTACAACTTTCAGCATTCTTAACTCACACTTCCCTTTTGACAACAAAAGTACCACTGACTTTCTTACCAGTTTGAATGACTACATGCAAAAATGTAAAAATCAAGAGAGTATGATTGTACTAGGAGATTTCAACTTTGTTTGCAATTCTGCCTTAGACCGACGCTATGGAAAAGAATATAGACAAAGTCTTGCCCTCAATTTTAGTAATATGATTGACAAATTTGACATTTCTGATTCGTACAGACACGTACATCCTGATAAAATGGACATGACATATTTCAGCAAATTAAAAAATAAATCCGAAGCTAGACTTGACCGCATCTACTTAGCAAACCAGCTTTTAAATAACGTTACTGGAACAATATTTTTACCATTTCTATCGGACCATGTACTATTCGGTGTTACATTGAATATAAGCAATGGGAAATACTACAAAATTTTGTGGAAATTCGATAATTCTTTGCTTTCCAATGACGATTTCTTATTCACAATAAATTATATTCTGTCACATTTTCAATCCGCCCATGCCGATGTAACTCATGAAATTTATTTTGATCTAAAATCCAAAATAATCCAAGTAGCTATGGAGTTTAGTAAAACTATAAGTCAAAGGTTTTATGGCATAGTCAAAAATGTCAATAAACAAATTCAGCAATCATTTCAAGACCCGGAACTTATAAATGAAGATATATATAAGTCTTTTATGAGTGCCCTTGACCAAAAGTGTTGTGGTTTTCAAGTTTGTCATGATTATCCTCAAAGGAAGCTAATCCAGAATGAAGGGACAATAAATGTTCAAGATGCTTTGCATGATTTGTCGACAGAAGCGAAACTTGATCGAATTGAAACCTTCTTTAGAGACAAATTTCGTAAAAGTGAAGTTACAACTGTAGGACTTGACGATTTGATGAATGGAATGCCAAGACTAGATGACGAACAAGCACACGCTATTGCAAATGGAATATCTGAGGAGGAAATTGATAATGCAATTTCCCGACTTCAAACCAATAAGAGTCCTGGCTCAGATGGCCTTACACATGAATTTTATAAAACATTTTCGAAACAATTATCTCCAATTCTTTTTAAGCTTTATAATTTCTCTTTTGGCGTCAGTTTTCTTCCTAAAAGCTGTACCACTTCAATTGCTACTCTTTTATATAAAAAAGGCGACCCTGGGGATTTAAGGAACTATAGGACAATAAGCTTGACCAACACAGATTACAAAATTCTCGCACTTGCTCTTAAAAACAGGCTATTGCCCCTTCTTCCGTCTCTGGTTGGACCTTGGCAGACTTGTGGTGTGCGGGGACGTAGCATCTTTGACAATCTTACAATGTTACGAGACGCTTTTGACAGTAATGAGCTTGAAGGTCTAATTTTTTCCATGGATCAAGAGTCTGCTTTCGATAAAGTTGATTACGATTTCTTATTCTCTATCTTAGGGAAATATGGTTTTCCGGCAAAATATATAGAGTACATACGGCTATGTCACCATGGCTTTAATACTCATATTCAAGTCGGAGACACATTCACAAAAGCTATTAAAGTTTCTGTTGGGCTTAAGCAGGGTGATCCTATTGCCATATTATACACACTTTTTATTGAACCCTTTCTTTTTCGAGTACAACAACGACTTGTCGATTCTGGTCCCCCATTATGGCGCCGTTTACCAAAGACCTACATTTCTGCATTTGCAGATGACGCAAATTTTCTTTTGGGAAAAACAGAACAAGTAAAAATTGTAGAGCAGGAGTATGAAAAGTTCTCCTCTTTATCTGGTGCAAAATTAAATACAAATAAATGTGAAGCGCTTCTGTTTAATAGTGTTCCTTTCTACAATCCTAGCAATTACCACATTAGAACTGACGGTATAAAGATTCTTGGTATTTATTTTGGTTCAAACACTGATATGCAACAAAACTTCACAATTTTGCATGACAAATTTAAACAAAAGCTTCTCTACTATGGATCAAGGACAAATGCAGTTAGTCTCTTCTCGCGAGCTAAAATTCTAAATACTTATATATTACCAGTATTGTGGTACGTGTTTAAGGTTTTGGATCCGCCAGAAAGTTTTATCAATAATATTACAAATCTCTGTGAAAATTTTATTTGGCGTAATCACAAAAGATGGGTTGCCAGGCATTTATTGTACTGCCCCATAGAGTTTGGTGGTCTTGGCGTGCTCCATCCCAAAGTACAAATGGTCACATTCCGTCTGGTTTTCTTGGACAAAATGACAAATTTTCCTGACACATACCTATGTTACCAATCTAGTCAATGCGTGAAGCATATTTTAAAAACCGACACTCCCTTGACACCGTCTGTCTTTTATAAAAATATCTGTCATCTCGTTCAGTTTTTAGAAGTTCGTTTTTATCAAATCACGGAACACATTTTACCACATATTCTTTTAACTAATTCGACCTTTTTTCATAACGTAAAACTACCCTATCTAGCTGTAAATGGCTTTGTGGAGGTACGACAACTCTTAACCCCTGACGACACTAACGCCATTATGAACATGACAACTGCTTCCCAGCAAAGGCAACTGACGAAAGAGATTGCCTTTGCGCATAGTGTTATAAAAGACCTTAAAGTTGTAAATTTTGATAAATCCGAAAATGACGAAAAGCAAAAACGTATAATTCTTACAATGAAAACAACTGCCAAACCAAGATCAAATACCACTGACATAGAACGCATAGAGATAATGGGTGATAGAGCCTCTAGGTATTTCAATTGCATGAGTACTGCAACCAAAGTTGATACGTCACTTTTTTGTCGAGAGGTTTACTCTGATCCTTCGTGGTCAAGAATACATAATTGCAACATTAGTAATCCTGAAAAAGATATTGTTTTCAAATTATTCCATGGAGTTGGCCTTACGCCAAAAATTGCTATGGCCATTGGTCTACCAGTAACTTCAGAATTATGCCCCTTTTGCTTTGAACCATGTCAAAACACAGTTCATTACACTCAATGCAAATCAATCATACCTTTATGGAAGTATATTTTTAATCGAATTCTTCACGACACCTTCCAACCTACGAGCTTAAAACGCGTCCTACGAGGAGGTAGCAACGACACAGTAAACATATTACTGTATTATGGCATTTGCGTTGTCTACAAGGGATTTATTTTTAAACTAAATGGTTTTGTTAAGCCAAATGAAGAATTCAATTTTATCGAAAAATATAAACGCTTGCTGTTCTGTCGACTGTTAACGGAATATCAAGTGTGTAGAAATCAAGGAGAGTCTGCAGTAAAGAGATTTGACAATAAATGGGGTAACTTGAAAATCTATAAAATCTGCAATAATGCAATTGAAATTACGCTGTAATGCATGCACAGCGTCATTATATGTACTAATTAAGCTTATTATCAGTCACAGTCACTTGACTACCATTTCCGGGGGCCGCTTCAGTTGTGCAGATCCAGCTATCTCGGAAAAAAGCTTACACGT
>JAQIWU010003045.1:0-10498 GCA_034696445.1 Isotomiella minor
GCTTTCCTGGCGCCTTGTGCTCCGTCCAATTACTCCGCGCTGTTTTATCTTCGATGCGAACATTTCCACATAGTAGAAGCTGAAACATTGGGAGTTATGGCCAAATTGGCATTCACGTTTCTGGAGACGTGTATGGTTTCCACAGATATCACCATTTCGGTCATCATTGGACTCCTTGTCTACCCAATTTGCGTCGTTGAAACCTGGCTTAGGTTTGCCGTCCGGTGCGTACAAGCTTTATTTAGTTTACTTTGTTTGTTTTCAAGCAATTCTTCATCTATGTGTGTACAGGGAAGTACGACGTCGTCGCATGAAGCTACAGGTGATTGGAACGTATCGAAAATTGCAACTGCAAATGGAGGCTCTAAACGCACTGTTTGCCTTCCCATTCATGACAGTCGTCCTGATATTCGTGATTTACAGTGTCATTTCCGCCTCCTTCTGCGTTGTAAGATCCCACGCCGTGATACCACTGCCTCTTTTATCGATATTTATGTACTCTGTGTGCATAATGACGGTAGCCATTCTGGGTATCTTTAAGCACCTTGCCATTCCATATGAAGTGTCTAGGGAGCTTTTGCATGAGGTCCAACAGACGTGCTACCTTTCACCCACAGGAAGGAATGGTGGGTACCTAATAAAAGCGACCAGGTCGTGCAGGCCACTGCGGTTTGTAATGGGCACAGGGAACTACTTTGATAAGCTAACGTCACTGGTGGTGTGGCAGTTCTGCGTGGAAAACATAATGTCACTTTTGCTACTAAAGTAATAAATCATTTGCTTATGAGATCGGAAAACAAATGCATTGTTTGAACGACCTGGTCAAGATGGCTTGACGGTCGTCCGTCGACGCAAGGTCGCAACGTCGATGCAAGCGACGTAAGTCTTATCATGTCTACAAAGACATACGTAATACGTGTTAAATGGCTTCGCGAACAGAAAAGACCTTTTTGAAACGAGGTGTCTCACAAATGTGACTTATCTTCTTTGTGTTGCGTAACGCTCGAATCCATAATTCACCGAAACCAATGCATGAATTCATGTTTGAATATTCAATGGTATTGCGAAGATGAGTATAATTATATTACTTCTATGACAATTAAGTAAATATGCACTGGTGTGGTATGGTGTTTGCACCGCACAATAATCAAATACCGACCCACCAGCCTTCTGAGATTATAATTGCTTCCATTAAGCAACACGGGGTTTGATTCTATCCCAAAATATATAGAGGTTGCAAATTTTGTCATCCAGTTAAGTAAATTCCAATTTTATTGTTGTTTGTTTGTCCAAAACAAAAAGCGTGTTACGTAGTTTGTTCGTTTGTCTCTGACTTGTTCAATAATGAGAACCTGATGCGACAAGTGTAGTATAAGTAGGTCCATATTCAAAGGTTCAAAACAGCTACCATGACTACCTAAACTGAACGGTATAAAATTACAGTGGAGTCACACCAACACCGGTAGAACTGTCAAGACATGTTATTAGATGGTGCAACTTTCTGCGTTGCTCAATCTTAACCCCATTCCCTGGTTTCCTTACAACCAACTTGAAACTGCTATCTCATTTACAAAATGTGTTGACACTTCGATGAAAGCAACTAATACACATGTTAACTCTAAACTTCCTGGCGTTTCTTAAACGTCAGTTGAAGGCGTGCAATATCCTTCTTTGCACCCCGTTCAAATACGAGGAAAACACTGGACGCCTTGTCAAATGGCAAGAGGGTTGGAAAATTGGTATTTACAGGGCTCAGTGTCTTCTGCACCTAGCCTACTTCATCGCCCTGGCCCTCAACATATGTTTCAACGGTCGGCTGGACCTAGGCAAAAAGGCCCAAGGGGCTCTGTTTGTGCTTACTTACTTCGTCCAACTGGTGACAAGATGGAATTATGGGATCAGTAATGAATACATCCAACTCATAAATTCCTTCTTGGCATTTGAAGAAAACAACTTGCCAATTGATGGTGGTAATTTATTGTTTCATGATTGAATTGTGCTAACCATTCATTATTCCAATAGATCCATATCTTCCTCCTCCGTGGATAAAGCTGATCAAGTGTTTCTTCCACGTGTTGGAAGCTACTATACTGATGTACCCACTAACAGTTCTGGCATTTCTATTACTAGCCCCACATTCTCCTCCTTTCCTTCTATCCATCCTGTTTGAAACTAAAGCCGCCGAAGGGGATCCGTTGTATTGGACAGTACTGGCGTTCGAGGTGTGGATGTCTCTGCAAATGACATGTTCGTCTGCCGCCTGCATATACTATGTTTTTTCTTCGCACCCGTCATTTGTGTCCTGGATTATCTACAGTTCTTTCTGACAAAGTAAGTGAATAGGGCGGAACAACGGGAAACCATTAATTGTTTTACGCATCTAGGGGAAATATAAAGTCGTGTAAAACCGAGGTGTGGAACAAGTTGCATGTATTCAGACAACTTCAGCTGCTCACGAGGATTCTCAATGGGTACTTGGAGAGTCGGATACTGCCTGTCCTACTAATTATTCTACCGAGCATTCAAATATGCGCACAGTATGCCACCCTTCGACTTCATTCCGTCATAAAGATGCCTGGGTTTCTTCTATACCCACTTATCACTCTGGATCTTCTTGGCGTCAATGTTGCTATACTAACCATTGCCTCAAACGTGTACACCCGTAGTCGCAAAATACAGAATAATTGGCAGGTTGTGTGTTCTTCAAAGTTTCGAGGGGAAGCAAAAGAGGCCCGCATAGTAATGAAAACCTTGAAAGCTATAAATCCTTTGAAGCTGAAATTTGGTTCCAACTTCATAGACCGATGTACGCCAATGGTCATACAGAATGTGTGTTTGGACAAAACCATGGGCATGATTCTAATATCTGGAAAATAAATTGACGTAGGGAAACAGTTGTAGCAAAGTTTGGAATGTTTAAGATTTCAGAGTCAAATTTCTGGTAGGCACATAACGAGTTGGACACAATAATGTATGTACACAATAATTCTACTTCTGTATTCAGCAATCCATACGATCAATACACGAGTTTCATCTTAATAAAAATACAAATAGCTGGCTACTCAAGATACACAGAGTGGATACACAACATACTAGATGTTCATGTTTTCCGCTTCCGAGCCAACCTGTCTAATAAAGGTAGACAGCGTGCCCTTCAATATGCAGTGCAGTTGGTTGTTTAAGCATTGTGTATTTTCATTTCCTTGTAGTACCGTCGTCTGATAATCTAATCTTATCCAAGATTCAAATTTACCACAGAACGACCTTAAACTTCCAACGACCTTGACGTATGATTAAGATAGCCATGATCTTGTGTAAGGGTTATTCCAAGTGGTCGCTTCAGTGTTGGATACCTTCCAACTCCAATTGGTAGTTTAGTACTTTAATATATCGGAATATTGTGGAACCCAGAGAATCAACACAATGTGAATTTGCGGTATAATACAAAGCTGCTTTTTGTCCTTCGTATCTTACTCAAGTTACAGGTAATGATGGAAACACACTTCATTGTACATTGGCATCCCCACCTCACCCCCTATAATAAAGGTTTTCATTAAAACCAATACTTGGCTAACTGCATATTATGCATATATATAATCCCACTACTTTACCTATTGGTGCAGCATGTTGTTCGTAAACCTCCTTAACGACATCTGTAATGAAATAATATTTCTCAATTTTACGGTTCTTTGAATCAGGAATTACTAGAATCATGCAAAACCAACCTGCACCCGTTCTTCCTACAGCAGCCTCCAGGGCAGAATCGAGTTCTTGCGAAGCAAAATTGTCCACCATTTCCCATCCCCAAGCTTCCATTATTGTCGTGACGGCTTCATATATTTTCTCCGGCGTCCACTCCTTAACGGTTTCCAAGAAGAGTTCTGCACCGGCAGACACCTCTTTCAGAAGTTTTTTGGCAAATTTCAGTAGGGCATTTCCCACGTTCCCAGCCTGGAACATTGATGTTTTAAAAAGAAAGGTTGACATAGTTCGTGCACACTACCTTTTCGAATACTTGAGATAGGGATGGTATCAACACTGGTGTTGAAACATTTCCGCCATGTAAAGGTGTGTTGATATCAATAGCAATATGTGATGGCTTCTCAGGAGAGCTGGACATGACGATGTTCGACAGCCAATCCTGAAACAGCTTGGCTAAATATATGTTGCAGAGTTTACTTACATATCTCAACTTACCCCAGTCTTATGCTTAGGTTGTCCAAGCAATGTGATGACATTCTCTACGGGATAGAATCCTTCACATTTCATTACATTAAATTCAGTTAAATATGTTACCTGCACTACTGATAAGCTGCATTTGGCGTAACAGAGCTACGAGGTATACGAATGAAAATTTCTTCCCAATTCGCTTCTCTGCTGCAACAAGACATTCGTATATCAGTGCCCAATACGTGGTTCTCCCATCTGTCATCCTTCGACGCAGTTCAATTTTGTCGCAGTCAGGGATCGGTAGGTGATTAATCAGCTGGTAGATATTGTTGCACAACATTGGGTCGTCGCACAGGATGTCTGCCAATTTCGTTGCTTCCTTGTTGCCTATTGTACGATCCTGGACATCCAGTGAGATTTCTTCCGGTTCGTCTTTGATGATCTTATTTGGCTCTACTGCACTTGGGCTAACAATATCCTGCATTTCCCGTATTGCAATCAGTGTAGGTCGTACGGCAACGGCACGCTCAAAATAACTGCTACGATCAGTTTCTTGCACCGGCGTATTGTGGTGTACGAAATTCCCGTCTTCTTCAACTTGTCGTGTCGGTGCCCCCAAGATTTCAGTGGTCATGTTGACTTCCAAAATAACCATGTTTCTCATTACTTCTACCAGATTCATGAGTACGGGGTAAGTTGAAGGCTGTTCCGAATATAATTTTGCAGCCGCTTCTATGCTTTCTAGTTCAGCTAGATCCAACTGAAATTTTAGATTCTGCAAGAAGTTCTCTGTAGATTGAAAGCTACAATGGATTGGCTGTTCGTGATTGGCGTCCTTGTGTACCATCCGTTCAGGGGGAACCGAGTGACCGTTCAGCATATTCTTCTCACCATAAAATCTAAAGCCGATCCAGTTGACAGGACTTATGCATCCCCTAACTCGAGACCTTTGCCCATACACGTGTGCACATGAGTCAGAGATATTTTGAAATATCACGTTGGTAAACTCGTTGTTATCTGAATGGACGTATAAGGCACAATCAGTGTTGGACAATGTCACATTGTCCAACTTGGTGTCGTTCCCTTTCACAGCCACGCTCCCGTATATTGTGATATTCTTAATCTTGACGCCCCTTTGCTTGGACGACGAATGTGTGGCTAGGGGTCTCCCCATTTAGAAAATCGTTGGCAACAGTGATTTCCCGATAGGAAGCGGAAATACTGACGTCATTCTTGGAAATGGTAAAATTTCCTGTAATATTGTTTAGGATGCGAATACGAGTTCCCTTTCGGCATTCTTTGAAAGCTTTTTGTAAAGCATCGGCTGTGCTGACCTGGACTCTTCCTATAAACATTCATCCTATTAATAGGCATAATTCAATGTAGAATTCAACAATTAAAGATCAATTCAATTATCAATTGCATCTGAGGAAACATATTTCTAATATCAATTGGCTGGAGAAGATTGGGATAGTGGTAGAGACTAGAGAAGCACGAGAGGTTTCTGAGCAAAAAAGGGTTTTCATTTTTTAAACTGCAGGGGCGTGTGAAACACCCTATTGACATTTGCGTGATTTCTTTCTGAACATTTTTCTGTCGACCCCCTGAAACTTTTTCAACCATATTGTATGTTCGGAGACAAAGGTAGTGTTCACAAAATTACAAATGTAAAAGGCGACAACAGATTGAATAGGAAATTTAGTAAACTGCTTCCACATCATTACTCTATCCACTGTATATTAGTGTTAATGTTAACTCACCCAGTCCAAAGGATCTTATTAACTTCGCCATTAAAGCTGACGTTAGTCCTAATGCAAAAACACTTCGTGTAGTTCAACGTTTGGCTACATTGATGCACTTGATCTAGTGGAGAGACTGGTAAGTTGTAAAGATTCACTTTTAATTTGATCACCTAATCGCACTCATGAACATATATTTATCGTATAATTGTTCTCTGTTCAGTTTACAATGACCTCACCGCATCATTATCAGTGCAATTAGATAATTTGTAAATCACTTTACATGGCATTTTGTCCCAGACTGCGCAAATGTGTTGTTTAATAAGTTGGCCTTTCTTGTTGAAACGTTTTAATTTATCTCTTTATCTATCCTTTATCTAAGCACATAACACAACATAATCAATTAATGGATGACGTTATGCCCCACGAGCAACTGCAATATAGGATACACTCCGACGATACAAGAAGAATGTATTCCATGCATTGCAATATGCCAATCTGCATTTGCCAATCGCTTGAAATTTTTACGTTACATTGGAATCAGCGTTTTGTCTGAACGTCTTTGATTGGTACATTTTTGTTTCAAAGATTCAAATCATGGGTATTTGATACCACTTTTTGTGGACGATTAGTTTACATAATGCTGTTTACTTATCTCCCTCGTCGCAAATGTCATTGTCAGAATCAAAGTATAGATAACGTCAGCCTTACCAGCTTTGCTTGCCCTAGTCACGTAGCCTATGTATTTCACCTTGTTTCATTTTGGGTTATCTTGCTTCGATGATTGCACAAGGAGGCGGCATATAAATTATGAAACTGACAACAGCTTCCTACGCAACACATTATCATTTAATAGGACATTTTGTTATCCATATGCCTTACCCAAGTGGGAGTGGACGATGGAACGATCGACGTGACAGGGGAAACGACTATTTCTTTATCGTGACAAAATCCCACTTTCAGTGTCGTCCACATGGATCAGCTGTGGCTTTTGGTGGGAGGAGTTGCAGCAGCCTTGTTGTTGCTGACAATCAGCATCCTTGTAATTGTTAGATTGTGTGGTTTCCAGTTCTTGGGCATCTCATGCTGCTGTAAACGCGAAAAACGCGACGCGTTTGAGAAGGATGGAACATCCATGCGTGTCGTCGCATCCCCTGTGGGGCGGGACCACTGTGTTGTTACAGAAATACCCGGATTTCTTGGTTCCCAGGACCATCTAAACGAGGTTGTCGTAGTTCCAACTAACCAACCAATAGTTCATTTCCCAACACTGCCGACCCCTCCAAAACAACCCGACCCTGTAGTACCCAGTTCGTTGACCACTGACGTTCAGGTGCCGCTACAGCTAAAGGATCAGGTGTATTCAGAGCAGAGGGAAATGACTGACTCGGCAGCAATTGGAAAAACCCTCAACCCTATTTTCAACTCTGGTCAAGAAAACGAGGGGGTACTAACGTTTAATCAACGTAGTCCATCTCCTATTGTAAAGTCTTACGCATTCGTCACATCGTTGAGAAGCCAGGAATCCGACCCAACGCCAAAGCCTAGTACAGGTTCGCCCAATCATGTGACAGGGTTTCGTGTTCCGACCAAGTCGCTGGCAATTCCCAATGGACGAAAGAAGAAGGGAAGAAAACCCCGGTGGTCACAAAGCTACACGATGGGAAGCATTATGACTCAGCAGACAACCGTTTCATCTACCCAAGCTGAGCTAATCCTGGCCGTAGATGCGACACCAACGTGGTTCGGTGGCTACCTGGTCAATCCATTTGAGAGGAAAATTTCATACTACTCCATTCCTTTCAACAGAATACCTTGGAACTTGCACGATCGATCGCGACGGGGAAAGCCGGAAGAGTTTGAAATGAAAAACATGCTTTGCGGTCTCCTGCAATGGTCGGACACAATAGCCGGATTCAAGCGTGTTCAAATCTACACCGACAACTTTGCTATTAATGACAAGACTTCCGAGTATGGTGGCCGAGTGCGCGATTTCATGAGGCATCTAACTGCTTGTGAAAGCGTCACTATCGCTAATGGGAATGCAATGGTTTTGGGCTCCAACCGCAGAGTGGATGAATTTGAAAAATATATCGGTCCGGCTGATCACCTATCGCGGAGGAGGGTGCAATCCTTTAAGCTTTCTGTTTTGAAAACTTACGTTACAGTGGTACCAGCTGTAAAGCGAAAGGTTTGGAAATTCTGGGAGGAACAAACGCTTCTGGTAATGAACCTTGACATCAATTAGTTTACCGCCAGGTATACATTGTACATTTGTATAGCAATTGAAGTCCGCTGTTTCCAAATGGTCAATGCAAAAATGTCCAAAATGTGGATTTACAATCCGAAACACCGGGTCGTTCAAGGAAGGTTGGGTGAAGAATGGTAAAAGGAACAGTGCCACAGGACAAGCTCCGCTTCCGTTGGGCCCTTTTGCTACGCAATCGGTTCAGACCATGATGTAATGCACTCGTACCACGCCTCATGATCTGCAGCTTTCATTGTGTATCTTAATTTATGCTATGAAATATTTTTTTGCAATAATTTATCCACACTTGCTAATGTATTGTGAGCTGGGAAATTTCAAAAGATTTCCAATCATTTGGTTTGAAACAAACACATTCTACAAGCGAACTTCTTTTCATCGCAACATCAGCATTACCAGTCAAACAGTTACAGCCACACCAATGCGAAGTTATAATTTTTCTGCCCATTCAAACTTCGCACATCAGGTAATGAGCTTTGCGAAGTTGACAAGCTATGCTACAGCTCGATATGCTAAAACACGTCAAACAAATAATTGCATCCCGCCTCGCTATCGATTCACTCGCAGTAAAACCAATATTGTCGACCGTCACTAGCCGACTCTTTCGTAGCTGAAGTAAGGGACTGACATTTCGGTTTGCTCCGACATTTATACCATCATTATGCATTAGGTTAGTTCATTGTAAAACATATAAGGAACAAAAAACAAATCCTCAACCCTTCTGAGAAGCTATTTGCTAGTGCTACAACGTATGGTGACATTCGCACAGGACTGGGGCACATCCGATGATCCCCACCTTCACCGCATTGCAGACGCCAACAACGACTTGGACCTACCTTGTTGGCAAACTGTGGTTTTAGGCGCTGTTGGTCTGACCGCTTGAAGTTTTTAGGCAGCTTGAGAATGGTGACATTCTTATTTGCACACAGTGGTTGGGTTTCTTGCTACGACACTTTATGGCATGTTCCATCCATCCCTACAATCTAATCTAATCGGTTTGTTAAATGCAACAGCACCAATAATTTTGTGTCTTTTTCCTGGTTGGTGATGCATCGATTGAACAGACCTGGTTCAGCGTTTGACACAGCAGGCTGTGCCATGGACGAGTTATAGATATGGTTGGGTGTGGCGATGATGGTGACCGTACTTCTGTTGGTCTTCGTGTACTTTGCAAGGTTGTGTGACTTTCATTTGTTGTACCGGTCGTGCTGTTGTCCACAAGAGGAGGACCCTCTATACGACAGTTATAGAACACCAGAATCTCCTCAAGTTGTGGTGGATCCCCGCAGAGTGGTTAGTCCTCAGCTACAACACCAAGAGCCGCTTGGTGAACATCGTATCAACAGTTCATATGACACTCACCATTGTCAGTGGCCCGCGCCACAAAAAATGGCTGATGGAAGGTCAACAACTCGTCCCCAAAAGTCAACCACTAGGCATCCCCGTGGACACCAGGGAAGTGTAGACTACGTGGGCGTTGAATCTCGGGTTTTCTATTTACCGGTTCATCCGTACAATCAACTTGCCGCAGTTCAAAATGTCCAACCGTTGTCTCAGTTTGGCTGGACCCCTGAACACAGGGTTTATTTGCAAAAGCGGAAGTAGGACGCTTTAAGGGAATATCTAAGAGCAATGGCGAACAGAGACAAGGAATCATTGACAACAATTTGACAATGAGGGACAACATTCGCAAACGAAGGGATTTCAAACAGCTGATCACCAAATTACGACCACCGCCACCTCTGTCTGCAACTTTGATGTAGAGGCGATAGACAAAACAATTAAGGGCAGAGAGAAAATAAATTCGGGGGCCCATCACTTAGCGTCCTGCTTGATGGACACCAATTCTACTTAGCAAAATGCCCTTTCAATCAATCTAAACCTGAATTGGTGTTGGCAGTTGATGCGACGCCTAGATGGTTTGGAGCTTATCTAGTCAATCCCATTGAGAAAAGGGTGTCCTTCTACTCCATTCCGTTCCATCGAATCCCTTGGGTTTTGAACGACAGTTCGAGATTGGAAAATTCTGAGGAATTTGAAATGAAAAATATGTTGTGTTGCTTATTACAATGGTCGGATACCATTGTGGCTCACAAGTTGGTCAGGATTTACACGGATAATTTTGCAATAGTCGACAAGGATTCAGAGTACGGACGCAGAGTGAAGAATTTCATTAGACACCTGACCAATTGCGAAAGCGTCACCGTGAGCAATGTAGTATTATATAAAACACTGACTCTGACTACCCACATTCCACTTACGTCATATCATGGAATGGATGATGACGCATGCCCAAATCTATGTTGCACATGCCCAATATACA
>JAQIWU010003046.1:0-10495 GCA_034696445.1 Isotomiella minor
AGTGAAATGCAGAAATTCTGCTTTCGTATATTTCGTGAGTTCTGAGGAGGAAAGACGTTTGGCGTTTGAGTACTTCAGGAGTAAAAATCCCCAACTTCCCTGGTACTGCAACAAGGATATGCAGCTTCTTCCTGAATTCAACTACGTCTCTTTCCCGGTACATCATAAACATATTATACCACATCGGTTCATACAGATGGAGCAGGCAGGGGTGTTCTAATAGGATTTGGGTGAGATGAAATCACTACGTCTGAAAACATTGGTGACCATTGGCGCCAAATATCCTGAAACAGAATGAGGAACCACTAAAACTTGTTGAATTCAACTGTTTTTGACGTTGTAAATCAGGGAACTTTAAGACTCATTAAAGCCAAGAAACAACAAAGAATCGTTTGTGGGGAATACTCGATCAAAACTGTCGATTTGAAACTGTCAAATTTTGGATAACTCTGAAGTATTAAAACCCCTAATGCTAATGAATAATTGCGATTTGAAGTCTACAAGTGCCCTCACACATCGGCGTCCTAATAACGTCACGTATTTTGTGACTTAGAAATAAAACAGACACTCCGCTGTAACTTCTTTACACTAAGGAAATGCTATACTACCTTAGTTTAAGGGAACCTCGTTATTTGTATGACTGGGACATTCTGACATCTTTGTCTCATTATTCCTGATAAGTCCTATTTCAGACGTCACCTCGATTTGCGATTTTGAAGGTTAATTGGAGTATACATTTGGTGACTGTCATTGTGAAGTTGACCTTAATTGTTTGTGCTTTCGTGTAGTACTAGTGGTATTTCCCTACATAAACATCGATGATAACCGTTTGCACTAACTGCTAGACAATCAACCCCAATCAGTAGCGACGGCAGTTTCATGTCGACACCCTGGAAACATGTATCCATCGCAGAATTATGCTGTCGTAATGCAACTATTGTGCATTTCATCTTCGCTTGGGTTACATTTCCACCTGATTAACCCAGGAGAGGGGGAGTTGTTAAGGACACATTTCCCGTATCCTAATATCTATGTTTATAACCACGACTTATCACGTTTCACCATCTACACTAATACAAGAGTGTTTCTACTTCGTACACAGTCCCGTGGGTACCCTCAATTACGACACGGCTCGAAGTATGAACACATTGTCGTCCACCAAACCTTGAATACCGTGGCTAAGGATGTGACAAACAGTGGGTTTGGATACAACCGATTTGCTGCCATCATTTTCTTGTTCCCCACCCCTTTCTACCCTCCAGTCAATCCACCACAAAACTGGCTTCTCGGAATGCATGTGCTTGACGCGCAGATTCTTATCTGGTCTCCTCTACTTGGAAGAGATGAGGTTTGGCGAGTATGCCCGTTTTGTCCCGAAGGTGACTATAAAGGCTTGGACGGTCGGCCATATCATCTCGACGCACAGGGATGGTTTGGTGATGCATTTATTCTAGAGGCAAACGCACCAGAACTCGAAGTGATATCATGGAAAATCGCCATGGAAGTGCGAACCGCGGAACATTTTGCAATGGACTACAATGGCAATTTGGTGGCACATCCGGACCACTTTATGGACAGATGTCGCTATCCGAAGGTACTTCATCACGTGTATCCAAACATTGGATGCTACCCCGACGACCGATTGGTGGATACAACCCAAGAACATTTCAACTTTACCCTGATCCAAATTCCTAGAGGAAGCAAGTTTTATAAAATGTATTACGGAGCAGACCTTTGGTAAGAGTAGACATTATATATTTCCATGCGACGTTATGTACTTTCAATGATTACCATGCAGGGATGCCCCAGCTGTCGCCTTTGTCTCAACATTTGATGCAAATGAGGTTTCGCGAAAGAGGATGAAACAAGGGTTCATCCACGTCCAACCTATCCAGGAGACCGTGGTCATGTACTGCGAGACCGAACTACGATACCGGGAACAGATGTATTCCTGGCTGTCCCCCTTCTCGAAAACGGTAGTGTATACCATGCTGTTGACTGTCATTTCAACGGCCATATTGTTGTCGGTCAGCTTCATACTTGGTGTTTTCAAACGCGGGGTGACTCTTGCAGATATAGTATTTGAAATAATGGCAATAGTCTCGATGAAAGGGCCTACATTAGCTGACAAATCTAGATTCACGAGTGTTAGATTCTACCTGATTCTTCTATCATTTATCATTGTCTCATTTAGCATACGATATGACACAGAAATCACAAGTGTTGTCATAGTCCCGCCTCAGCCATATGTTGCGCAATCGCTTCGGGAGCTCACCGAGAACATGGGGTACAAAATGTACTACCCTGCGGATCATTTCAATTTGCCCCGCAGTCAGTTGAATTCGATTTTTCACGAATTCAAGTTTGGATTTCAGGTAAGCATATCGCTTAAAGTATGGACCTCGAGTCAGTGATGCCCTTGAATATTTCTTAGAAATCTGGGATCGATTTGTTTGCAAACGTTTCAAAAAAATTGGAACTGATATTCGGAGAGAGTGGGCCTTGTCTCATCCACGAAGAATGGAAGCACTAACGATAGTGAATGGCAAAAGGATTTACTGTCATACCTTGAAGGAAACATTTTTCGAAAGGATATACGCAACCTGTGTAACTGGACTGGGTCATGACAGGATTCTTTTATTCATGATGCAGCTGTTGGATGTGGGCCTTCCCTCACTTTGGTATCCTGATCTCACGGCGAGGCATGTGAGAGGTGAGATGAATGACGCGAGAAAGGCACCCTTCTTCTCAGAAACTAGATATGAGGCTGGTAATATTGATGGGAAAATTGGGGGGATTTTCTTCATTCTACTTTATGGCATAGCAGGAGGGATTTTGATTCTACTAGCGGAAGTGGTTCGACACAATTGTAAAAGTCGCTCTTTTAGTTTTGTATCGAGTCGTTGCTACGATTATTGGTTCCGTTTTCTCATAGGGTATTGTACCACATTTGTATCTGTGATCGTCAAATAAAATATACGGAAGTTACGTTGAGTGGGGCCACTAGTTTAGTCTGGATAACAATAATTTTTATTCCAGTTTATTTCTGAACTCACAAGTGCACGTTTAGCGGTGATTTTGAAATTGTCCAACCAAAAGTTGTGGAACGATAGGTCCTTAATAGAAACAAAGGGCGACATACATATTTTATTCACATAAACCATTTAGAGGACAGCCTGAGAGAAGACAGGAATCGTTAATGGGAAATGTCCCTATACAGTCCCTTGGATAAAATGTGACTTTGCTAAACAATGCGTAATGGGAAACTTTGAACTTTACAAGGTACATGCCTCTGTTGTTGACCCCTCTGCATGATGGTAAGCATTAGATTTGGAAACTTTTTTCTGCTTCCGTGAACGTCCCGTGTAAGATAGCGTGTTCCTGCAACTACCAAGACCAGTAAAAACTATCTTCAAATCTGCGTTGCAATTCTAATCACATCCATCCCTTGATCCAGCCTACTTCAGTACTGCAATTAATAACGAGGAGTGCATGTACTTTTCCAATGTATCGTTCAATCGTCTCTTACACTATCGAATTTCAAAAACACGTCGAATTTCAAAATTGTCTGTAAGGTTTAAGTCGTTTTGGAGGTTGCTTTCCTCCCTGGATAGAAATATGTATGTGGCCCATCATACCTCCTGAGGCTATACCAGTCCAGAAAGTTTGGTTTGGAAATTACAGAAATTCGGGATGTTTCATTGTTAGAGTCAGAAGAAACCATTTGTCTGTGGTTAATGCGACCGAGCCTTTCCAAGGTCCGATTACCTGTCCCACCACTTGATAATGCATTAAAGGGTCTCGATCGCATGGTTTTCGTTGATTACAATTATACAGTGATTACAATTAGCAGTAGCCGATAGGAGCATCCTTCAGGCTTGAAAATTGTGATTGTACCCGTCGTACTAGGAAACGTGGAATATCTATTGCAAGGTTAAAATTTCCCAATGAGACAACTGAGCTACTGAAAGCGGCGGTATCAACTATATATCCGTAGTAGCTTTCACTCCAGTAATCTATGAATGAATCCTGAAGGATGAACTACTTAGCTGGTCCGGACTCTATTGAAACTACTGTCTTTTATGATGTTGCCCTTTTGTAATGTTTATGCGGAGCAGACGGACGTAAAACTGTCTTGGTTCTTTTACACAAGTTCCCACATTTATTCAAAGAACTACGTACTACATTAACTATTACAGTCAATCACTTAATTCCAATAACCAAGGAACACTTTCCCGGGATCACATAAAACAATTAAGTCCTACTACTCAATAACTGTTTATACCTCGAAGGCACTTGTTAAGAGATGATGTAGACTTTTAGGATCGTGATGATGCGATTGTCTTAATGCGATATTCGCCTTGCAATATGTGATCCCGATTCTGGCGTGGTCCTTTCCTTTTATACTCAATTGCACGGTTTGCTAAACACTGTTACAAAGGAATATAAAATACAATTCTTCTTATGACTGTGCACATTCTTATGCTATAATAACAATCATCTGTTTAGGTACTAAAGTGCATATTAATCATATTACATTATATATACCTATATATATGTCTATATAGCATCATGTTTACTAAGGGATGGATTATAACGTTATGGCTTGCCTCGGTCGTGCGGCTAACATTCTTATGGACGAAAGACCTACTAATGTTATAGCTTGCCTCGGTCGATCTCTTAAGCATTAGTCTTATGGACCAAAGACCTACTAATGTAAAGCTTGCCTCGGTCGCTGACGTCATTCCTCTCATGATGATGAGCTCACGTACCGTGACTCAACAAGCCTATTTGCCTATTTCGGTTACATATCCCCTTGCTTCAGAATGAAAATATACAAAATGAAATTGAAGTAAATTTTCACTATACATAATTATATAAGGTAATCTGAGTCCAGTATTTTTCCAGTAATTAAGTACGTGTCCTGATTTAAATGAATGAAAGTACCAAGTCATCACTATGCATGAATGCAACTGCAATTCATCACTTTTGAAAAACCTCGTTAATCTTCTGCGTCGGAATCAAAGTACAAATTTTACACCACATACATTTTCACTGCATGTGGTTGACCTGATAAATACGACTGTCCTCATTGAGGTCGATGTCATTCCATTTTTGAAAGGTGAACTGATTGCTGTGTCGTTTCCAATCTTCAATCCTTTCTTGTCGTCTTTGTCTTTGTCTGATATTGTAATTCTCGATCTGCCCCCTCATCTCATCATGTGGAAGTTCCTGACCACGCTGTACGTTGCAAGCGCCATTGTGGGGCATCAAATGGGTAGCCTCTTCCCTCTGAACAAGGCGGACCCCTATCTGGAACTCTACCGACGTCTCTATCCAGGAGCCGTTGAAAAAGTCATGGATGAAGGGATTTACTTCTTTTTCCCTTCTGGACGGATCTACGTGTCTCTCCACAACAAGACTACCCTGGAGGACGAGTTGGGTGCCTATTGGGCATCACAATATATGTAAGTATTAATTACTTATTTACAATTGTCATAAACATCTTAGTGGGGTGAGGTGAGAAATTTGTACAAAATTGTAATTGTTTCTTTTCTTTTCTCTTTTTCCAGTTGTGACGAGAAGAGACAATTCCATAAGCATCTCTACAGTTTCCCGTTGATGTCCGCTTGCCTGACCTGCCTTGCTGCCAATGATACGGTCTGGCTCTATCGGGGGAAGCCTGTCCTTCATGAGTGCATGCCTGTTGAAGATTTCCCTCGGGTCGAGTTGGGGAAGTTCCATGCTGGTCACTTCGTATGCAGTCGTGATAACTGCTACGAACCTTATGTCATCGCCAAGTATAGGACGCAGGATATTAATTGTCATGTCACACGTAAGTAATTTTGATTTTTAGAATTTTAAACAGAAGTGAGCACTTAATGATTAATTTTTGTTTGTGTCTTATTGTAGCAAATCTTCCCGTGGAACTCCGAAAAGCGGTGATGTCGGACGTGTGTTTGAATCCAGAGTCCTACATCCGAAGGGGTAAGATGAGACAACGTAATTTTGATTCTCAATTGCTAATTGTTATTTTTGGTTTTTATCTTTCAGTGAGTGCTCAAGCCTGGGACAACAATCCTGGATGGTTCTACAAGCTCGTGCTGGATGTCTTGTTCGAAGGAGACTGGGATGCGCGTGACCTTTAACTGCTCATTGTCCTCTTCTTGGTTTCCACATTTACAAAAAAAATCTATTTACAATTCACTAATTGATCTAAAATTTAAGTTCACGATTCTAATTCTAAAATGTAACTAATTTGGTTATCATCTTATTATTAGAGACCAAAAATGAAACTAAATTTATGAAATCACACTTATTCATCATTCATACATCAAATTGGTTTTGAAATTTTTGTTTTGATTTTGTAGTCTGCAAAGTAAAAGATACATAAAAGCTATTCTTTAAACTTATGGTGCAGTTCTTACAATAAAGATTATTCTTGTGTGAAGTGAATCTTTCTTAATTAACTCAAATAAACATATTTCATTGTTATCATTTTTCATGCATCTCATTCTTTTAATGGTTACCGTCTAACTACCTACTCTATTCATGCTTGAGAGAATAGCTAACTGGTATCATTCGGATCCATATTCACTCCTATTCAAATTAAATGAACTCGGTCCTACTCTAATGAATAAGTCATTGCATATAACAAATAAAAATACGTCTATATCAAGAGAAAGTCAATTCGTCAAACGTCATTTAGATTAATGATTTCTACCCTACTTAAATTCTAAAATCTTTCTTTTTCTAATCATTTCAAATTCTTAAAACGTATGTGCAAAGTAAGCTAAGGCCCAAAAGTGTTCATAAAATATTGCAAAAATGTGACATTCACACCTACAATTCGATTCATCTGAACAGAACTTAAGCTGAGGTTTGTCACATTCATATTCTTCACATACACAATCTACAAGGAAGGGGCCATCATTATCAAAATGTAATGGAATCATTATAGCTAACTTTCACTAACTGAATTTGTTAAACTGAAAATTAAAGATTGATTTAAGGTTCCTTTTTATTTTTATTTTATTTTTGAATTATTTTCTTACGTTCCGCTTGGTTACCTGTTTGAAATTGATCTTGGTCAAGATTATTTCATGAAACTGTTCAACAATGGATCATGATGATATTCCCTCATTTCCAAGTCAGGATAATGTAATGGAGGTGATGTTGCTTGTGGATACACACTCCTGGTCGAATATGAACGATTCAAAATTGGAACTGGGTCAAAATGAACATTCGCTCGACTAGTTGGTCTATAATCCGGCGGTGGTCTTTGTTGTTGGAAATTCTGATGGGATGAGTGTGGTTGTTGATGAGATGAATGAGGTTGTTCTCTGTCTTGTTGAGTCGCTCTGGACCTTCGTCCACTGGCTGCAGGTGCATAAGTTTCCTCATTAGTGACTTCTTCAGGTGAATCCACACATTCGATTTTACGAGTTTTCTTACAGAAGAAGCAAACGGTCAAGAATAGCAAGGTCAAGAATGCCACGTTGATAATGGTCCAAGTAATCATAAAAATATGAATCTTATGAACTAGTTCTTTCTCATTTAACCCCATGGCATCTTGAATTCGATGTGTTGTCATTAAAAGATACACTACCCTTCGGTTAATAAAGTTGTTTTGATATAAGAGGTATACAATGAGAAGGAAAATAAGTGCATTCCATATAACCATTAAAGTTGGTGAAAGCCATTCATGATAGTACGCCATATAATCCACGAGTGAATCAAAGTCGTCAAACTTGTACTCTGAAGAAACATTAAATACCTTATCTGCCTCAAACCATGATTTGTTAAACACGTCATCAAAGTTTATAAATCCATCGTTAGTCAAAAGTTTATCATTTAAATTCGAAATTTTCATGATTCTATTGACATCTAATTTCGACCATCTTGCTGGAATAACAATGTTGATACTGGGATGCAACATAGATTCCGGATTATTTCCTACTTGACATGGTACTGGTAGTGTAATAGAAGGATGCTCTCCATTAAATTCTATTGTACATCCACATGGAATAGTGATCATGTAAACCCCTGTGTTACTTGTTGTCGAGTTTCTGATTGAGTGCTTCGCTGCACTATTTTCACATTTTATGTAAGATGAATTAGGAGGAGAGGTGATTGCATAAGTATACTTTCCTGCCTGCCAACCTAAATTCACTACTATGACCTCATTAATGGATGCTGCTCTGCATTGGAATGGACATGACTCAAATAATTTATTAATGGCCGTTCCAGGTCCATTCAATAAATTCCTCAAACATTCGATGTTTGTATCTGCGGTGACTCCGTACAATTGAAACTTGCAAAATCCTGCATCTAGCTTGCAATAACTAGAGTCAGCAGGTGAAACCGGAAATGCTGTTTCATTTACTAAAATTGCAAAGTTGTGAGATGATTGAAGATGACAAATTTGATGCGGCTGACCCTTGATGTCATGAAAGAAACTTAAGCTGAACAATTCTGCTGCTCTATATTGTGTATATTTTGGTTTGATTGGAATAGATAAATCAATGTTAATTGATCCGTCATCTAAATTATAGTGACAGTTTCCTATTGGGTGATGATAATATCCCGATAAATGAGATAATGGAATGACCAATTCCATTCCATGTTGTGCCAAAGGTCCTATCAATTTAGAAAGTTCGGTTTTCAATTTTGTTGGTGATACTGCTAATGATGATAATCTATTTTTGTTACAATCGCCCATTATAGCTTGATAGTGCTGAAACTCAGTTCCTCTAATGACTGATTCTAAAAGTTGTTCTATGAACAAATTGGTTCGGATTTTTCCTCTAATCAGTTCATTCATTCTATTAAATTTCGTAGCTTCATTTTGCAAAAGAGATGCTACTTTAGAGGCAAAGGCTCGCATACCTTTGTTAACTTCCTGTCTTGTTACTGTCAACTCACTAGCTAAGTGTGCGACATCTTTCTGAGTAGTATGAATGCCACCTGTGAATTGATCATACATCCGTTTCGCGTCAAATAAATGCGGATGTTGAGTCTGGTCGAAATAATTAAATAGTTTGTTTCCAAAATAGCCAACTGCTAATCCGGCCAATCCTGCAATAATGAATCTCCTTTGTCGAGGTAATTTAGAAAGATAATTAGTGTAATCAGTTCCTCGTCTATTTCTAATTGAAAGGCCGGCATCCTCAATTGAACTAGTGTCAATTGCAAAACTAGTGGTTCTCCTAGTGCGAGGTGAATTGACAGTTGTGTGAGGTGCTGGAATAGTTGAGTTATCAAAAACAATTGGAATAGCGGGAAAATGAATCATTTCTGATGAATTGTTTTCAGTAGCAAATAATAATGCTGGAGTGGGTAAGAAAAGAGGAGGAGCTTGAGTGACAGCCATGGTTGTGGGTGTGGGAGAGGTGGTTGTTGTAGTAGTCGTAGTGGTTGTGGTGGTAGAGAAAGAATGAAATAGAGAAAGTGCGTGTACATTTTCTTGAAAATCTGGTCTTAACTCTGGTAAGACTCTCACTCTGTCTAAGTTGATTTTAGAGTTTGTGATGGAAGAAAGTAGAAAGTCTAACCTATCTTCCAGAAAGTTCAAATTTGGTAAAATTGTGTCAGAGAAAATACACATATCATCGCCTGCTTGTATGTTTCTATTTTTACAACCTTTCTCATAAATTTGTTGATAGTGATCATGCTTAGGTGTGAACTCAAAATTTATCTTAAAGAAAAGGTGAGTCGAATCCGTAAACACAATATCAGTTTCATGACTATACCTCACAAACACCCCTGACAACACATGCGTCTTCACGTCCCCTTTTGTTACCACAACTCCGGAAATGAGAAAAAGTGTGATAAGTGCCGTCTTCATTTTTCTGAAATAATTTTAAAGAGAGTTCATTAGTTGGCTTTTGTTTGTATTTGCTTAATGCGTGCGGATCGACGTAAAAGCGTTTCGTCTAAGATACGAATTTTCTTGGTTTTGGGTTTTGCAGAAGGAATATCAAATGAAACTTTCATAGCTTTCTTCGGAGCTAGAATTTTAACTATTTCTTCAATTTTTTCACTTTCATCCGGGGTAACATGCGACTCTTCCTTTTGACTTGTGTCTGGGCTTTGCGAGTGCATTACTTTATCCGGCATGACTGGCATAAATTCATCTTGTATCTCTGTGTCATCATTAAATGATGGTTCTGGTTCATCGGGTTTTATTGGGTTGTCTAGAAGTCGGGTTGGTCTTTCCAAAATTCGTCTCAAATATTTTGCATGAATGACTCTTGTCTCGCTTGGTACATTTGTTGACGTTATTTCATAAGTTTGCAATCCTATAATTTTTGAAATTTCATATGGTCCTTTCCATCTATTACTTAATTTTCGAGAAATTCCTGCGGGATGTTCATGATCTAAAATGCGGACCATTACTAAATCGCCTTCTTGGAATAAATCGGGTGAATGTGTACGATTAAACGCGTCGCGAAATTTTTCTTGGTTACGTAATATCGTATACTTCACTCTCTCC
>JAQIWU010003047.1:0-10493 GCA_034696445.1 Isotomiella minor
TACTTCACAACTACTGCACTACAACAAATTAAGGTATGAAGGAGGAGATAGAGAGAGTGAAAACATCTTACTTTTCAAGTATTAACAAGAAATTTGACATCGTGTATTCCATTTATTTGGAAAGGTTGTTCAAATTTTATTGTTTTCATCTACGCTTCCAGACGAAATTTCCATTTTCTGTGCTTTTCAATATATCAACTTCCGTGTTTCACACAATTGCAACCGTTTTGCTACATCTATTTCAATTTTTGTTTGGTTTGAACAGTTTCAGTTTGTGAAAAGCAAATTACTGAACGTAGAAAAGGGAAATCGTGAAAAAGAAAAAGTGAAGCGAAAAACTGTAGAAAAAGTGGACAAAATGAATGAAGTGATTTCAAATTTCTTGTGTTACAACTTAAAAAGTAAAGTGTTTTCGTTTTCACACGTCGCTGTGATTCCTTTCTTTGTTACCTACTTCAATGTCGTCATATCTATCGGGTTTTTGTACTAATGCTTAGCTTACGTTTTGTATGTAATGTAGGTGGAATGTACGTGGGACGAAACGGATCCTAATCGCAAGGATATCATTAGCAAAGCGATGGATGCAACGGCAAAGGATAAAGTTAGCGAGGACGACCTTCGAGCCTACTTGGCGTCCGACTCCTCTGGATCGGACAATGACAATGATGTCCAACAAGAGGAGGATGAGAAGGATGGACCAGGTTTGTTCTCGTCTCTACTTTTCCTCTTTAGTTCTACTGTCTCTAACAAGTTTACTTTTTTAGAGGAGAGTAACCCTATTTCCAAGTATCGCGCACTCCTAGAGTCCATAGAGAAAAAGGAGGGGGAGAAGAAGTCAAAGGATGTGGAACTGGAAATCACTTGGGGTGTGGGTCTCAAAGAAAAGGCAGTCGACCTGGTCAAAAAGAAGTCAAAGGCAGAAGAACTCAAGAAAATGACGCCTTGGGAAGAACAACTGTTAAAGCAGAAAGAAAAGCGAAGAAAGCAAAAGAAAAAGGGAGCAGCAGAGGAAGGGAAAACATCACACCATTCAGATTCTTCCGATGGCGGAAGCGACGACGAGGAATCCCTTGCAAAAGTCGCTGAAGCTGAACAACCTTTCAGCGACGATGATGTAGACGTTGATATGAGTGATCCTTTCTTCAAGGACGAATTGGCTAACTTGAATGGAAAGGGAAAATGGAAGAAGAAGGAATCAAGTCCGAAAAAGTTGAAGGGAATACTAGAAGGAAAAGAGGACAAACATAGAAATGTAAGTTTGGTTCAACCAATCGAGATTTTGAAATGTTTGAGTGCTTGTATTTTTGCATTTAGGGAGAATTGGACCTCCTCCTCTTCGACGAGAGTGACACCAAAGCCCATTTCAACTTCAAAAAGATAATCGCAGATGACTCTGAGTCGAAATCCAAAAGGAAGCGAAGGCTCAAACTGAAAAAAAAGAAACCGAATCTTCAATTAGGGGATAAAGCTGCCGGTGATGACGATTTTGCAGTTGATGCTCAAGACACTCGATTCTCTGCCCTTTTCACATCCCACCATTTCAACATTGACCCCTCTGAACCCAGCTTCAAAAGAACGAAAGGGATGGACTCCCTCATTGCAGAGAAACAAAAGCGGAGCAAAGAACATCCATACGCTGACGTCGTCGACAAGAATGGTTCTCCTTCTGAGCTGCCCATCATCAGTTCGAAAAGCAATCTTACAAAAATGAATAACCCTGAGCTAAAGTCTTTAGTCTCCTCTGTTAAAAGTAAAACACAAAGTGCAGGATTCACAAAGAAGAAGGGGAATCAAAGGAAATAAGTGAATAAAAAAGTAGTCAGAGTGGATGTTTGTTTCTGAAATGTTGGCTTTAAGAAATTTTAATTTCGACTTTAATTATCAAACTTTGACACCCTGCTCACCACCACTTGGACTAGACATTCCTACAAAAGCAAGCCAATATCAATAATATTGTTGAACACTTTGTTTTTTTTTAGAACAGCGATTCTCCCCGTCTTTGAAGTTAAGTAAATATGACAAATATAAAAGGGACACATTAATTTTTCCCTAAAAACAAAACCAATTTCTACTACTTTAACCACAGTTTCAGTCTGAGAGCGTCCACCCCATTGAGATAGTATCGAAACAGCCTTTTATCTCGAACGAATCCCAAGTTTTCATACAGCCTCAACGCGGACTTGTTTGTGATCTCTGTCTCGAGCACGATCTAAAAGACAAAAGACATTAGTTAGTAGGGACACATTGTATCACTTTTACTTCGTTTCGTACCTCATCCGCATCCTCAGCCATCATGGCTTTAATGGACTGGAGGACGAGGTTGGAGCCAATCTTCTTCCTCCTGTACCTCTCATCCACGGCCAACATGGCAATGTACCCCCTCCGATGCATTTGCTTGTGAACGTCCAGCTTGCAGACGATGGCCCCAATCATGCGGTCCCCCTCCGCCTCATCAGAGGCAAGGAAGCAGAGCTTGGGCCAATTGTGAATGAAGTATCGGTAGGTGTAGACGGAGTAGGGTTCAGACAGGTCCTTCTGGATGAGGCGCATGATGGCGGGCATCTGACCTTCGGACTCGTAGGAGGCGTAGCGGATGGAGGAGTTATTCACGACGAGGCCAGAAGGGGGTGGTGGGGCGGAGACGCAGATGTGGTCCATCCCTGCAGAGATTTGGTCGTCGTCGTCATTCAGGAGTTGGATCTCTCCTTCATCCTCCACGATGGTGAGGTCTTCAAGGTGGTTTTCGTTTTCTTCTTCTTGGGTGGGCTCCTGGTCCTCTTCTTGACCGACTGAGGAGGACGACGGGTTTGGAATTGGATCCGGCTGTTCCATCTTTTAACTTTTTTTTACTGAACCCTCCTGACACCGGTTAACCCCTGACACCCCTTTTTTGAGAACCACACCCACAACCAAGACCAGAGCGGCCACACATTTAATTACAACAAATCTTGTTGTCTCATTCCTTCCTTCCTAACCTATGAAAGTGAATGAGTTGAATCACCTCAAAAGCTCAGAAGAGAGCAGCTGATTTTTTTGGTCGAGAATTCGAGTCGATCTGTTTCATTGACCATTTTTGCATTTATTTGCTAAAAAGAAGGAAATTAAGGGACCCTCAACTTGCAAAGGGACTCCAGAGAGGTAAGACACTTTACTTTCATCATTGCATGTGATATTCATTCCGACGACGGTGGTGTTGGTGTCTGTCTTTGTTAAGTCATCGTGTCATAAAAAGTTAAAGATTGAAGATACGATACGATGATAGATAAAAGGTTATACATTCAGTATTTCTATTTTTGGACAAGGACTTGTCTAAGTTTAGAACGGTGGATTTTATTTATAAAATAAGAAGCAAAGTGGGCCAGATGGCCGGCTCTCTAAAGTTTTAGTTTTTTTTTCTCTTGAGGCTTACCATGTCTCATGTCATTTGATACTAGATACTCATCATCACACTTTTGGTCGGATAAAAAACATGAAGAGATTGGTATTGGATTCGTTGGGTTATCATCATCAGTCAGTCAGGGATCGTTGGGCCATAAGAGACAGAGAAGAGACACCTTCTTTCTTTTTGGAAGTCTGCCTGCCTTTACTTGCTTCTTATCTGTCTTGTCTTGTCTTGGCCATTTATTTGATCGAATTTATAGTTAGTTAGTTGAATCGCAGCCAAAAGACGTCGTGGTCGACGTCAATTCAATATGTGTCCTTACTCCAGATAGTCAAAAAAAATGACAACGTAAAGAAAAGGGCTTTAATAATCTGGAATTTACAACTCTTATCATCTTTTTCTTTTGCAGGACGCATGGACCTCTGACTTGACTTGACTAGAAGTTACTGTTCTTATATCTTCAAAGACGAAAGGAATCGAGTATCAATGTCCTTCCCCTCAAAGTCAGACAGGGAAAAGTGTTGGGCGTCGCGGGACGGACTGTGGAAGTGTCTCGACGATCATGGAGAAGACCCTGCCGCTGCGTCCGGGCCCTGTGCCCAGTTTAGAGCTGCGTATGAGAGCAGTTGTCCCTCCCAATGGGTACTTATATAAGTCTAAAATGAAATGTGCCTTAAATTAACTTAAGTGTGGTTCTTTTTGTGTTTTAGGTGAAGCATTTTGATCGGAAACGAGAGTACTTGAAGTTCAAAGATAGGATACAAAATGACGGCTTTGAACCCTTGGATCGGATTCGTCCAAGTCCAAAGTAATCTATTGATAAACTTACAACTTGCTTGCTTGCATGCATGCATGTCTACAATAATAATGCCCATATTATATATTTGTAAAAGAAGAGCACTGATTAGGATAGGAAGAAAAATGATGATGATGGATAAAAAGTCACTAACTACTTGTAAAAATTAGTCAAAGAAAGAAAGAAACTAACGCAAGAACATATGTAGATAAGCAAAGCAGCCCAAAAGAGTATTTATTTATACGTCTGCAATATCTCAAAGGTTTATAAAAAATCAACCGTCTTCTTTTTCTTTCCAAGTCGTTCTAATTATACATGGTTGTAGTTTTGCTCTCTCTCTCTCATCTAACATAAAAATAGACATAAAAATTCTCTCATCAGCAGATTCTCTCTCTCTTATTGTTAGATTCATGGGATTAGACAGGAATAACTTGTATTATTTTTGCTCTTGAGACTTCGTTCTGTGGTGTGTCTTTATCTTCAAAGCTTGGGCGTAGTTAGTTTAGTTCATCAGGACGTCAGCAGGCATGTCAGAGGTTCCCTTTTGAACGAGGAAAGAGGTAGTCGCTTTGTTCACGGTGAGAGGTTCCTTGCGTCGCTTGTCGGCAATGTGAAGCATAACGATCACTGAGCTTGAGGTCACATTCAAAAGATGCATGGGCGAATCGGCACAAAGCGCTCCACATCCTCCAGTCACGGCGGATGCGATGAAGATCCCGTAGTATGACTTCTTATGTGCTGCGTTCCAATGTCCCAGGTTCTTGTCAGTGTCAGCTCCCCACGCAGCCCCACAGGCCCCGGCGGTGGCTGCTCCAAAAGCACCAAGGAGGGCTGTATCTATCCCACCGGTAAAGTAACCGCCTGCGTTGATTAGAGTTTGGTTAGGATAGGAAGGGTAGTTGATAAAAGGTTTTGTGCATATCATCACTTACCCAATGCGCCTCCGATCAATCCTCCAACAGCCCCTCCCACGGATGCTCCAAAAGGCTCGCTGGAAATCAGAGATGACAAGACGGACCCAATCCCAGCTCCTAAACTTCCTCCAATTGCGCCACCTACGTTCATTTTCAATTAGTCTGGATTTCAAAAGTCGTACTTTTTAGGTTGAGGTTAGGAAAATGTCTGCAGTCAGTTGTCGATCAAAGTCGATTGGGTCTAGACATTTGCAACTCTCATTTTTCCTCATGGCAACCGACAAAACTTGGCATGACTCTCGACAGACAAGCTCTCGTCAGTCTAGAATAACTGCTCATTCAACGACACATCTTTTGAGTGTCAACAAGTCACACGTCACATTAAATCATGAATCCTTCCGGAGATCATGAAAAAGGCACGCGAAACTCAATCAAGAGCACTGATGCTCTCAACATTCGACCAGGAGGGTCGTTGGGGAAGGTGCCAAGTTGGGAAGGAGGTGGAGTCGAAGCGGGAGGAAGTCGGTTTCATTTCGCGAGGAACAGCACTTACGACACCTTCACTTCTTCGGACAACAACCGGAGGGCCTCCTTACTCAGCCAGCGGTCCTTTGGGAATGGGATATCTGGGCCCCTCATCGCCAAACATCTTCTCGAACGAACGTCTTCTGCCGGCTCATTGCTCACGGGGGAAGTGAAGGAGAAGGGGAAGCCCAAGAGGAAGAAGCTTCGTCTCATTGGATGCATTGGAGTCATCATCGGCTGTGTCCTAGGATCCGGAGTGTTTGCTGCCCCCCAGGTCATTCTCAACTACACGGAAAGCTGTGGGACGACACTCATCATTTGGGCTGCGTTCGGAATCATTGCCCTCCTTGGAGCTTTGTCTTACATTGAGCTGGGCTGTACCATACCCGTCCCTGGTGGAGATTATGCGTGAGTTAAAAATGATGGATTGGTATTAGCTTTATTCCCAATGTCTTTATGTTATGTATTTCCAGATATCTGTACGAATGTTGGGGTCCTCTGGCTGCATTTCTGTTCCAATGGGCTTCCAACTTTGTCATTGTGTAAGCAATTCCTCTGTCGTACTTTAAGAAAAGTCAATCTAATCCTCTTATATACTTTCTTGAATTTAGGCCTGGAAACATTGCCCTCGTTGCAAACGTTGCAGCCACCAATCTGGTCTACCCATTTTTGAATGCTGACTGTGAGCTTACCACTCACGCATTCGTTATGATGAAGTGTATCGCCATCGCTTTCATCTGTAAGACTCTACAACTTGTATCAATGAATGTAACACTAAACTTAATGTCGGGTTGTATATTTCTTAGTTTTGGTCACCTACATGAATTGCAAAGGGCCGGAAATTACGGAGGTAAGTTTTTATTTTTTAGCCTTGTGGAATCAATAGGAAAAATCTTGATGTTTTTCTTTTTCTTTGCAAGAAAATACAAGGATACCTTATGATCAACAACTTGTTCGCCATCGCACTCATGATTGTCTGCGGTATTGTTCACATGTCTTGGAAAGGTACCTCTCGATCTCTTAACAATAGTAATATATGGTCAGTATATAACCTTTTTTGTTTTGTAAAGGGATGGAAAATCGCAAGAAATTTCGCATCACGCTCCCCACGCAGGCGTTGAAGACTAGTGGGAAGAAGGGTGTGGTTCTCAACATGGTTCTGGCCACCTATCAAGCCTCTTTCTCTTACTTCGGCTACACTTTCATCACGTACATCATGGAGGATGTGGAGAATCCTCTGAGGACCCTCCCAATCGCCCTCTGCATCAGCATTCCTTTCATCATGGCTGTGCTCATCGTGGTCAATTTCTCCTACTTTGCAGCGGTCCCTTATGCGGACTTGGTGGCAACGAAGACTGTCGCGACTGTAAGTCAATTGTGAAGTGAATTAATAGAACAGGGATATTCATAATTTATTATGTGTATAGGAAATGATGAAAGCCTTGGTCCCACTGGGTCACCCCTCTGTCAAATTTTTCGTTTGGTTTGGACCGCTTGTTGTCGTCATCGCTGTCATTGGGGCTATGCTTTCATCCTCCCTCACTTGCTCAAGGTACGTACCTCATCCACTTTCTCAGCTTGCCCAAAAGTAAAGTCTATGATTTTTTACTTTGACCATAGACTGGCTTGCATTGGGGCTCGGAACGGACATTTCCCAAAGCTCTTTGAAATGATTCACTACAAAACCGAGTCTCCAATTATTTCCATCCTTTTCGCAGTAAGTGACTAGTGACTTGAGGGACATTCTTTCATTCTAATCACATTTTATTAATGTATCTGCAGTGCATCCTGTCAATTCTCTACTTATTCATCGGGATCAAAGTTTTGATTGGGATCCTCACCTACTGCGAGTCAATGATCAACACGTGCGTCATCCTCGGTCTCATTAACATTCGGATTCGGAGGCGTGATTTACACCGACCCTTCAAGGTCCCCATATTTAATTTAATAACAGTTGATTAGTACCTACCATCAAACTAATATAAAATGAATGTCTTGAATTGCAGTTGCCTTTGATAGTACCCATTTTGTACGCGACGATCAACATATTTCTGTTCTTCACTCCAATCTTCCTCTTGGACAAAGACTCTTACAAGGAAACTCTTCCAATCTTGGCAAGTGCCCTCTTCGTATTCGTTCTCGGGATCCCGGTCTACTACCTTTTCGTCACGAGGAGATGGAAGTGTCTTGACCGAGCTCATGGTGAGTTTGATTTAAAAGTAATGATTTATAAACTTACTAAAAGGCCTTTTATATTTTTTTGGTTTAGGAAAACTGCGACTCTTTTTGCAAAAACTCTGCTTGGTTCATTTCCCAACCTACGAGATAATGGAAGCGGAAATGAATGTTGATGAAATTGCTGAAATTGCTCCCACTGCACTGGAGGATTATCGGGATCATGATGCTGAAGAAAAAGAGAAGGAACAGCAAGAATTGAAGCAAAAGACCATGTAATCATAAAATCAAATCACCTAATTAATAGTCTATTCTATTATATATACAATGAATTATCTACATTTGTACTCTAGTATGTATTGTACAACTTTTACTGGGCTAAAATGCCAATTTATGTTGTTGATTGAATCAATAAAAACTCCGAGATGATTGATTATTGTAATACGAGTCGTTTATTACGTTTAAAAGTTACCTTTCTATCTAAGTCAATTCAATCGCAGTAACAGTTATTAACGTCAATAGGACTATAACAATTTAGGTACTCCCATTGTAAAGCTATCTTCTTGTACTACTACTTGACGTTCCAGTCGACGCTTGTTGTTCTTGATCATGGTTTTCGTCTGACCCTGAAGGCAGGGAGATGGGCTCAACGGTCACAGTGTTTGCCTCCAGTGCGGCAGCTTGTTCCTGAAGCTTTCTTTCAATCTCCTCCCCCTCTCTCCGAATAGCTTCCATCCTCGCTTCGTAGTCAATCCCAATTATTTCTAGGGAGGGGAGGGAGTCCTCAAGCATGGCTGCCACCATTTCCAAATGCTTCACATGAGGTAGGTTTTCTACGACGAGGGTCTTTAGCTTTCTAGAAATAGGAAAACACGGATATTGCAAGTATTTTATCATGAAAACAATTTGGGGGGACATACTTGCATCTAATCAAGGTACCAATCCCTCGCTCTGACACTTGTTTGCAACCACTCACATCAATGTGTTCCAGGGTGTCGTAGAATATCCTCGTGAGTCTGTCCAAGCACCAGTCGTCCAGGGTCGAAATGTTTCTAAAACTTAGCCACTTGACGTAGCTCAGGTTCTCTGCGAATGTAAATTATCAATAAACTTAGGCACTCATATAAATCTTAGAAGTAGCCTTACGAAAATTGACTAGTCCCTCATATCTGATATCAAACCCAGAGCAGTCCACCGCCTCCACCCTGTACCTCGGATCATAATGAACGGGGAGGGTGCAAAGTTCCGTGGTCATCATGGGAAGGTCCAATTCGTCCTTCCCCTCCTCCGCGTCCGTCCTGTACTCTGTGACCCAGCTCGTCTCACCCTTAAACCTCACCCGACCCTTCCGATAAACCACAAAGTGCGCAATGGCGAGATCATTCCCTAGAGTTTTGTTTCGTTGTGGATTGAACCTGGAAAGAAGAAAAGAGAAGACTTAGGTTGTGGTTTATCTTTTAGTTTTAAGAACCTTACTCTTGATTAAGGATCTCAATCTCCGTCTGCATGGACGTCCACCACCGCTTGATGGCCACAGGCTGAAGGTGCCAGTCCCCCTGCCAGAAAGCATGCCAGTCCGTATAGTCCTTTGTGTCCGAACGCATGATCTTTTGAAATGGTGTCATCTTCTCCCATCCCCCTTCCAGTCGTTCGATGAGGGCCATTTCCTTCACCTCCCCCACCCGACAGTCGCGGTAGTCCTCCTCCTCCATGCGAAGGATCTCCTTCCTCCTCCGGACTTGTTTCTTTATCGCCGGCAGAGACGAAGGTTTCTGCGAGACAAGGGTGATGTTCGAGTCGACTTGGACAGGATATGGGAAAGGGGTTCCTCGTGGGATTATCAGGCTGGAGGCCACCCCACCAAAGGAGGACTTCACAGGGGTCTTGGAACTTCGGGCGACCAGGAAAAGGGACACACTTGATGACGAGGGAGAGGACAACACGTGGGGACGATGACTGGCAAAGTGGAAGAGGAGGGGACTCACGAGGGTCCTCTCCACCAGCTTCATGATGATAACGTCAGAATTTTGAATTTTGAAGAAAAAAAGAACAAAGTTTTTAGAGGATTTGTGGAAGAGAACTCAGCTGGGCGAGAACAAAGTCGCGTGTCTTATTTTTTCTCACGGTTTTTGGTTCGATGATGATGATGATGATGGACTTTTTTTTTACTTTCATGAAACTCTCCAAATTCTTCACATTTCATTTCCTCGCAATTTGGTCAAAACCGGCAAAATCTCCGGTCAGAGAAAGATTCAATCCTGGTAAATCCTCCAACCTGGCCCAAGTTCAACCACGAAGTTTCCCCACATTCACAGTCAAACCACACCCTTGATTTAGGGTCCATTAGTCAGAGCTTTGTTTCACAACATTTAGAATTTAAGGGAGAAGGGAGGGGTGCATGGACAGTTTCATAATTGCAAAAAGCTGTCGAGGAAATTGAATTTAAATGAGGCGAGGAGACACTTGCCATCCACTCTGCTTGCTTCATGCTTCAAGCTTCATTCAATTGAGTCTTACCACTCGCTAGTCAATTAACTAATCTGTAATTCTATACCCCACGAGTTTTCCTTTTTGGCATCGATGCATGGAAAATTGCAACTCCACTCTCATTCCAATCAACGAAGCTTTCAGAAGGGAAATGTGGACGGATGGGACTGAAATTTCACAGGGTACTTGGTAAGGACCTGTCCTCAACCTGGAG
>JAQIWU010003048.1:0-10491 GCA_034696445.1 Isotomiella minor
CAAAATAATTAATCTTCAGGGGCATTCAATGTCACCAATTTTAAGAACCAATTAACCAACCAAATTAAAGATAAATCAGACGCTTTCTTTCTATGCATTCACTTGCCTTGCATGGGTGAATTACACCTGTCTGTCCACTTGTGCTCTTTGTTGAAAACAAGACAAGTGCTTCATTTCATCCTTCTTTTATTCTTCTTCCAAGAAAAGCATCTTTGTAGAATTCCATGACTGATACTATACACACACGTCTTTTCTGACCGATTGCAATTGTGGATGACCCCTGCCTCCAAAAGTAGCATAGACGAGGGTTTTCTTCATTTCATTTCAGTTGTGGTCCGCACCAGCTCTGGCTCAGTTCACAAGATCCACTCTCTTCTCTTGCACACACACCAAACTTCCTAAAACTTTAATTCTTCAAAATGTTTTTTTAATTCTTCTTCCATTTTTAATTATTATTTGTTTGTAGTGCACACAAATTATACTTTTACAATCTTTCCCTGGCACTTCACTTGCACCACCTCCCCTTGCACCTTTACTTCCTGCACGCAAGAAAAAGTCAAATCCCTCCAGAAGATAATTAACCGTCCATTCCGTCGTACCCACAAACGTCCTGATTGATCTACCATAAAAGACAATAAGTCGATTATAATAAGTGAAACTGAAATTAATTACTGAAAGGAAAAATACCAGTCCAATTATTATTTCCACACACTAAAGTGACCTTGACTGCCTTGCCTGCGCCTCGTTCTTTCGAGTGTCTTCGCCTATGCTATTAAAAGTTAAGTTTAGACAGTCAGATAGATAAGAAAGACGACGACGATGAGTGGTCTGAACAGTCTCTTTTCCTTCACGAGTCCTGCGGTCAAAAAGTTGCTGGGTTGGAAGCAGGGGGATGAGGAGGAGAAATGGGCGGAGAAGGCCGTGGACTCCCTTGTCAAGAAGTTGAAGAAGAGGAAGGGGGCTGTGGAGGAGTTGGAGAGGGCCCTCTCTTGCCCTGGAACCCCTTCCAAGTGTGTCACCATTCCGAGGAGTCTGGATGGACGACTTCAAGTAAGTTCGCGAACCTTCAGGAAGGTTGGTATTTATTATGGTTTGTTGTTTATACTAGGTGTCACATAGGAAGGGGCTCCCACACGTCATATACTGTCGAGTGTGGCGGTGGCCAGACCTGCAAAGTCACCACGAACTCAAACCGTTGGAGATTTGTCAGTTTCCATTTTCAGCCAAGCAGAAGGAGGTGTGTATCAACCCCTACCACTACAAGAGGGTCGAGAGTCCAGCCGTTCTTCCTCCAGTGCTGGTTCCAAGACATTCGGAATTCGCACCACCTCCTTCGAACATGCTCACTAACTACCCACACGTCCCAGCGGATCATTTGCCGCATAATGTTGCATACTCTCCAAATGGATTCTCACACAGGTAAGGAAACACAATATGAAACATGAAAAATCATTATTTAATTTGTCAGTTTGATGCGCTTCAGTGGGGGCAGTGCGAGTGGACCCACGTCTCCTCCGATGAGTATCCCAAGTCCAGGCAGCTCTATTTCACAACAACCTCACAGTCCGTATGCCAATTCATCCATGACAGAGAGTCCTCCACCAGCTTACTCTCCCTCCGACGATGGACACGGACCCATGGATAACTCGATGGACACAATCCCTCCGGGAGTTTCCGCCGTTCCGTTTCAGGTATGTCTTTTGCATTTCTTAACCCCCGATTTACACCGTAAGCAAATAACATCATCAATCATATCATCATTATTAGTCACGAGCATCGGGCATGATAGATAAACGGTGGATTGAATTCGCAATCGTCATTCATTCATTTATTATTTCACTTGTATAAAAGGGTTGTAAAATAATGCAGTGCATCCGGTTGGGTCAGTTTTAAGTTTTACAAAAAACAAATGATTCAATTGCACAGAAAACTGTTTGAACTTGTCGACCGGAGAGGAGGGATGTGACGATGTGGGATATTCCCAATCAAACGAGTAATATTTATTTATTCACTTTTGCTGAAGATAACGCCACTTATTTATTGTTTCTGCATATTCATTCATTCACTCATTCAAATTCTTGTTGGATTCGGTCGGTCGTGAGTGATGATTAGATTAGGCAGGCAGAGGCCTATCTACTTTGACATGGTTTTGGGTTCATTCGCTTCCGCTTTGGAAAACGAAGTGATCATCCATCCTCTGAGAATGTGATCGTGTGAATGTGTTTTGGTCTTTTAGCAAATGTGGCATTTATAGCTTTAGGAAAGGTCACACTGGATGGATTTGATAATAAAACCTTGCTTTCACTCTTCCCCGAGTTGATGCTGCTGAAGCTGAAACCCAGACTGTATGATTAAGACAAAAGGAATGCAGGTGTATTTCATTTCTGATGAGTTTGAGAGTTGGATACGGAGACTACCTCGTTCCTCGTTTAATTTGGTCAAGTCATGTTTAAAAAGAACTTTAAAAACTGAACCGCACGTAGAATTAGAATGAGAGAATTTCCGATGAGACCGGTTTCCAATTCCAACCTAGCATTTATAAAAGTAGTGAGTGAGTGTATAGAGTTTTTCTTTCTCTTATTTTATGCTGCCATTTAATGTATGAATATGACGGCATATAGCAGACTTCTTGACTTGGTCTGACGCCACTTAATTCGCACCTCATCAATCAACCCAACTCCCCAATTAATTGTATATTACGTGTCATAATCATTTATTTTCATAAATTCCTAAGAAATCAAGATGAAGTGTCATGTCAAATCCTTTGTACGTGTACGTGCAAGAACTCGATGAGGGAGGCATGATAAAGAAATGACTCAAAAGTTTTAATTGACTTAAAAATTCTGTGAATTGAAGGACAGGTACAAGAAAGGTATGATGCAGGTGACCACCCGCCCACTTCTTAATCATTGCATTTCTTGGAAAAGTAATGTTATCACCCGTATTTTCTTCCTTGAACGGTTATTTTGATCGAAAAGGCAAAGAAACTACCAGATATTTTCTTTTGGTCTTTAAACTTAGAGTTTCTTAGAAGAACAAGTGATACCCAGGCGTTCATGAGGAAAGTACGCTTGGCTGTGTTGGTGGTGATTGGCATTTCTAGCACTTTACGGTTTTATGGTTTACTTACGCTTTAACACATCCATTATTGAGTTAAGTGAAATAGGGGGACCCTTTTATAGCTTCCTTATGTTTAGTTTAGGCAGTGGAGCAAAAAAAAGCCAAAAAGTATCAGAATGTGGTGTGGCGCCGGACAGACGTTCACCAAAAAACCGACCCCTCCAATCATTATTATTATTAAGCTTCCCAACACTTTTTTTTACCTTCTTCAACAAGAGAAGAAGAAAAGAAACATGGAAAATGAAATGAATCCCTTCCTTCCTCGTCGTCTTCCTTTAAGACAGGTGGATTGCATTCTATTATCCATTGAATTGAGCACAAAAAGAGCCAACTTTTCTTGATTGGGAGAAAGTTATCCTCCCAGGCTTATGATTACACTTACTGTAATGGGATAATTTATTTAGATAGAGCTGGATGGTGGTAGTCAGACTATAATCATAATCATCGCGTCTATGATCTATTCATCAACCAACGATTCCATTTAATCTATTACCTTTGTCCTGAATTGTGTTGTAATGCGCATATCTGGAATTGTGGAGAAAGGTTCACCTTACATAAGGATGCAGTTTTGGCCATGGTTCGTAATGGACACTTGGGTTCAGGGATGCCTTCGTTTCCTTCACATTTCTATACGTTTATTTCTGCTTGTTTGCTTTCTTTTGTTCCATCATGTATGATATGTTTTATAACCATAAGGGACATAGAGAAAATGCATGAAAACACGAAAATGCAAGTGTAGAAAGCGTAAAGACATGACCGTGGAATAAAATGAATGTTAATGACTTGATTGTTCTTACAGGAGCCAGACTATTGGGCAAGCATTAGCTACTACGAGTTGAACAGTCGTGTGGGGGAGCAGTACTTTTGTCATAATTCGAGCGTCGTTGTGGATGGCTTCACAAACCCATCGAATAATTTGGACCGTTTCTGTCTTGGACAATTGTCAAACGTCAATCGAAATTCTACTATTGAGAATACCCGCCGTCACATTGGGAAAGGTATGACATAAATGGTTTACTTCCTTGTGTTCTGGGGGTTTACGCTTGTCTTGTTTACAATTGCAGGAGTTCGCTTGACCTATGTGGGGGGAGAAGTTTACGCAGAATGTCTGTCTGATTCAGCTATTTTCGTGCAATCTCGTAACTGCAACCACAGTCATGGCTTTCATCCATCTACCGTTTGTAAAATTCCACCGGGCTGCTCTCTCAAGATCTTCAACAACAGGGAATTTGCATCTTTGCTTGGACAATCTGTGAACCATGGATTTGAAGCTGTGTACGATCTCACTAAAATGTGCACCATCCGGTAAGTATACAAATATAAATGAACCCGTCTATAGCTGAACAAATGCTTTACAAAATGGTATGTTTCAGAATGTCCTTCGTGAAAGGATGGGGTGCAGAGTATCATCGGCAAGACGTTACGTCAACTCCCTGTTGGATAGAAATCCACTTGCATGGACCACTCCAATGGCTTGATAAAGTATTGGTGGAAATGGGCTCTCCTCACAACGCCATCTCATCTGTCTCATAAAAATACTCTTTCCTGGATAATACTTAGGAAAAGTTCCTTTACTCGGCTATACAGACGACTTAGTTAGTTTGTAGGTGTGGATAGACCAATCGTGTAGGAGTAGAAATTGTTATGGAATATTGCAGTGTTATTTTCAAATCCGAAAAAAAGTCATGCATGTTATGGTTAGTAGTAAGTAGAACTAATGTTAGCTCTCTTTTGAAAGTCTGTGACGACGATACTTCGAAGCAGACATTCTTTTGTGGGGGGACTAACTGTGAAGTTGAGTATACTGAGGTTTCGGACTAGTTTGTTAAAAAGTTGTAGTATTTAAAAGGACCAGGACGTAGTAATTAATTATTTCAGAATAGTGTTAGCTTGGCTATACAGATATTTAACCTTTTCGATGTTTTTGGATTGAACCCGTAGTTTACTTTTGTATATCCTTCTGCAATTTTATTGTTTGCTTGCGTCAATGTCAATCGCATCAGGACAATCTTGAATTGTATGCTTATACTTTGGATAAGAAGTGAAAGAACTACCGACCAGAAATTAAGGCCTTCTTTTTAATTGATGTTCTAGATTAGATGTGTACTTGATTAATTATAAGAGATTAATTAATGATACGATAATGTGGAATGAAAGTGGCATACTAAATTGGCGAGATACTGATACTTGACTTCAACAATTATTCCTGGACTGCAATATTGTGAGATAGGTATATTCGACTATCATGATTGACAAATCGTTTCAATTTATTTTTTGTCATAATTCTACGTATATCTAAATTCAATCATGATCCAAACAACGAACAAGATATTTTTAGACGTCGTGCTTGTGTGTGCAAGAAAAGTAGTTACGAATGAATCCTGAATTAAACTCATTTTAAAGCAGAATTTGTCTTTGTTGTCTAAAGAAGTTAATAAAGAATTGATCTCTACATTTGCACTTGATTTATTATTGTCACTTCTTTGTGCCGTCATACAAAAAACATTGAGTTCTGTTGTTTGAAATTTGTTTGGAAAAGATTAAAAGAAAGTATATACAATTTGAACGAGTAAGAAAATTCAGGTCGGTTGTTCGCCCTCAGACTCCGACAGGTCTTCGTGGAGCTTGTCCTTGTCAGACTTTCCTTTGTCTCTGGAATTCCGACCTCTTGGCAAAGGGTCGAGTCTTCCTCCTCCTCCTACTATCGAAGATGAGGGTGTGGTGACGATAGCTTCCATTTCCTACAGATACAAATAGGCAATATTATACGAAAGTGACAGAAAAGTAGATACGAATAAATCAGATCTTATCTTACCACGTCCATAGGAGCACTCTGACTTGCAACAGCGTCACTAATAGTGGAACAATCATCCACCTCCATCTCCATTTTTATATCTTCTTGCCAACTTGAGTCCAGTGGCCCCTCTCCACTGTCCCCCTCAACGAGCCGTTTCAGTTTTTCCATCGTACTTGTCAATATCGTCATATTATGACGGCGTCCACTCAGCTCATTGTTTAACTTCCCCTCCCTCTTCTACAAAACAACATACAATAAAGTCATGAGTGTTTTAACCAATCAATAATCTACCAAACTTACTTTTAATTCCTGCAACTCTTTCGTAAGTTGCTTCTTCTTGGTCTCTGTCAATTTCCTGTCTGGTTGACTCAGGATCAGCTTCGCCAAAGCGTCATACTCCATGGCATGCTTCCTATGTTTCGTAGCCTCCTCAAGTAATCTCTTGTAGTCACTCACATGACCCTTTGTCTCCTCTACTTCCACTCGCAGGGACTTTCCCAAGTCATCAAACATCTTGTGCGTATTTTCATTTACCTTGATCATTTCCTGCGTCCTCTGCAGTGACATGCACACGTTGTGGATTTGAGACATGAGTCGACGGTGTGCCATCATCCTAGATTATAATAATAAAATAAAGTCAACTACAGAAATAGACCCTCACACTAAAACTGACCTGTGGACCGGGTCATTATTGTTGTCCTTGCTCATACAAAATTGAACGTAGGTTTTCATGAGGGCGAGGATCCGCCTATCATCCCCAACCCCATCGCCATCAATCAACAATCGTCGCTTTATCACGTCGTCTATATGTCCAACAATGAAATTTAAAATAAATGAGGTTCAAAATATGATTTATCATTTTACCACTGATCAACGCATCCATGACTGACGACACGGAGTATCTTTTCGAATGAAAGGAATCTGGGCACTTGAAATGTCGATGATGATGATGATGATAACACTTTCAAACAATCCAATTTTCGAACACACAAAAGAAAATTAAAAAAAAACTTTATTTTTGTTGAGGAGAGAAAAGAGCACAGCCGAGCCGACAGAAACAACTTTCGCCTCCAAAAATGTCTCACTTTTCCCAACAACCATACGATTTGGGATTCCATTGTTGTGGATTGCATGCAAGAATCGAAGCGTCCAAACTGCAAAAACGGTTGCTGAAGTAACCTTCGGCACCCTTTCGTCAAAGAATGAGGTTGAGGAAGAAAGACGTCGAATTACTTTTCAACTTTACGACAAAATAAACTCAACGACATCTACAAGTGCTACCTTTTTGAAACAATCTTAGATCATAATGCCTTTTGAAAGACTACCCTTGAATGCGGTCCCCATCCATTATGGTAAAAATTACAAATAATTGGTTAAACAAACACACACACTATCGTGTTGTCTTCCAGATCTGGAGATCAAGCCCTCCATCCAAGACTTTACTTTCGAGGGAATAGCCTGCATTGACATGAAGGTAAGACCTTATCCTTTGTTTTTGCACTGATCAATGATGTCACCCATAGGTGAATGAATGCAGCTGCCAAATTACCTTAAATGCAGCCGAGCTTGTGGTCGACCAAGTTGTGTGGATCCATTCGGCGAGAAGCGAACAAGAGGCAGCGTCCTTTGCTGAGGATAAGGAGGCTGAGAGACTTGTGGTGGACTTTGACCCTCCGATTCCGGAAGGGGAAGGGACGCTAATTGTTTGCTACACAGGGTCCATAAACGACAAGATGAAGGGCTTCTACCGGTCCAAGATCAGTGGACCTGATGGCGAAGAGAGATTCAACTGTGTCACTCAATTTGAAGCCACAGGTATGTGTCTCAAAATCCTTAAGAATGTTTGTACATAATTTTTTTCCTTTGGGCAGATGCTCGGCGTGCTTTCCCTTGTTATGATGAACCAGCACACAAGGCCACTTTTGACATCACTTTAGTAGCGGATAAGAAGAAAACTGTACTGTCAAACATGGTAAGAAGAATGGATTGTGATTGATTGTAAAAATATAAGGTCAATTTTCTCCTTAGCCCGTGATGATAGTGGAGGATTATGATGAAACCGATTGCGATTTATCCGTCTACTACTTTGCGCGTACCCCAAAAATGAGTACATATTTGGTTGCATGGGTCATTGGCGACTTCGAGTTTATTGAGACAATTTCTGCGGATGGAGTAAAGGTCAGAGTGTACACCCCTCCTGGGAAGAAGGACCAAGGAAGCTTTGCTTTGAGCGTTTGTGCAAAAGTATTGCCATACTACAAAGACTACTTTGGAATCGCATATCCACTCCCGAAGATAGATATGATGGCCATAGCGAATTTCTCTGCAGGGGCTATGGAAAACTGGGGTCTCGTCACATATCGCGAGACGGCTTTGCTTGTGGACGACAAGACTTCCTCAGCCCTAAGTCGACAACATGTGGCTGTTGTGGTGGGACATGAAGTAGCCCATCAGTGGTTTGGAAATTTGGTGACAATGGAGTGGTGGACGCACTTGTGGTTGAATGAAGGATTCGCTACCTTTGTGGAAAACCTTTGTGTTGACCACCTCTTCCCCGACTATGACATCTGGTAAGGGTAAGGTATTGCCTACTTGAGCCATTGAGCCCTACAAGCACAATATTTTTAGGACACAATTCCACGCACCTTTCTCCGCTACTTTGAAGTTGGATGCGCTTCGCAATAGCCACGCAATTGAAATCCCCGTTGGGCATCCCAGTGAAATTGCAGAGATATTTGACGATATATCGTACATAAAAGGTGGAAGCATAATTCGTATGCTGAGCCATTACATGGGTGACGCGGATTTCAAGAAAGGAATGAACTTGTACCTAACGCGACATCAGTACCAAAACACATTTACGGAACAATTATGGGACGCCTTGGGTGAAGCCAGTGGGAAGCCGATAGCACAAATTATGGATACCTGGACTAAGCAAATGGTATAGTTGAGCATAAGGATCATTTAATAATTTTTATTGACTGTGAAGTCTAATTTTTATGAATATTTTTGATAGGGATATCCTCTCGTTCGAGTGGAAGAATTACCTTCTAATGATCCAGGTACCAGAAAGTTAACTTTAACTCAAGAAAAATTCTGGGTAGATCAAGAAATGAAAAATACTGCCGAACATGCAAAGTACTCCTGGAAAATTCCAGTCGAGTTCTCCACACCAAGCAGCCAGTCTACTGGAGAATTCCTACTGGAGGATAAAACAAAGGAGGTTAGTATTCCAACTGGTGGTGCTGGTGGTTGTTCTGGTGGTCAATGGATTAAGGTAGATTGATATTTTGTTTAAATGCAATAATTGAAAGCAAAATGTTAGGTCAATCCTGGCTCTTTCGGATTTTATCGTGTCAGGTACTCTCCTAACCTTCTCAAAGAGTTTTTGCCTGCTATTAAAGACAAGTCACTCCCTCCCATGGATCGTGTCAGCATACTGGATGACTCATTTGCAATGGTTCGATGCGGCGAGAGCTCCACGGTTGACGTTAGTTAAAGATTGGAATGAAATGTCCATAGGTAGGACAATAACTGCTGTGTTCCGTTCTCGCAGGTTTTGCACCTTCTTGACTCTTTTGAGAATGAGGACCACTACATTGTCTGGTTGAATATCAGCACTGTTATGATGAAACTCAATTTACTGTTGGCCTATACGGAGAGTCATGATAAATTCCTGAAATTTGGACAGCACCTTTTCAGTGGAGTGGGGAAAAAAGTTGGATGGGAACCAGTGGAAGAAGAAAGTTAGTAAAACGAGGTACATATATGTCGTATTTAACTTGGTGATTTTCACTATATGTACAGATCATCTCGCTACCCTTTTGCGGTCACTCGTGTTGCAACAATTGGTGAGCTTCGGACATGAGGAGACGCTCCAAGAATGCAAGAGACGTCTGCCACCTCACATTTCTGGGGAGAAGCCCATCATCCCTGACTTGCGACCTGCTGTCTATACAGGAGTGATGAGTGCTGGCGATATGAGTACTTATGAAACATTGACAAAGGTATGGTGAATTAGCGAAAGATGCGTATGTAAAGACTAATTCCTATACGATATCTATAGATGTACCGTGACGCCACGGATATGACAGAAAAGGGGAGGATTGGGCGATGCTTGGGATCCTCACAAAATCCGGAGGTGCTGAAGAAGGTCCTTCAATTTAGCATTAGCGACGACGTAAAAAGTCAAGACACCGCGTCAGTTTTGGGTAATGTGGCAAGAAACAAGGTGGGACGGCCTTTGGCCTGGCAATTTTTCAAAGACAACACTGCTCTATTTAAGGAGCGATACCCTGTAAGTCCTTTGGTAAATGGCAATTTGTATATTATTAACCACTTGGCGTTTCTTACTGGTTAGGGTCACGCTAGTGGAGCATCGATGCCTCGACTTATTGAGGCCGTCACAGAAAACTTTGTAACAGAAGAGATGGCAAAGGAAGTGGAGGAATATTTCAAACAAAATGAGTTCTTGGGAACTGAAAGAACTGTTCAGCAGTGCACGGCACGGCTCGCCGCCGCCGCCGCCGCCCTAGTGTTGGTTTCTTCCACGCACGCGGCGTGTCGGACGCCGC
>JAQIWU010003049.1:0-10491 GCA_034696445.1 Isotomiella minor
ATTCATGGATTAAAGTGTGATTGGTAGAGTGGCCTCGAATGCGTTAAACGATCACCAAGCGATCGTCGTTTTCGGGGGAGACCCAAATCCCAATCGGACGTCATAAATTTGCAATTTGAAAGTAGGACAATTTTCGATAATGCAAAGTGGAAAGTAGTGTCAAATTCGATAGTATAGCATAGAACTTTCCCACTTTTAATCCACGGAAGTCAGCAAGAATGGGTCGAATTCAGGCAGCCCTGCCTCTAGTGCAGTTTCTGACTTCCGTCGCAGCATTAGGATTCGGTAACTGGATATATTGGGATGCCCCAAAAAAGCGGTTCCTCCCCACGCCAAAGACAGGAGTGGGGTTCATCCTGTCAAGTTGCTGCCTATGTTTTGCTGCGATTTTCTCAGCAATTCGGCTATACTATCTTGTCAAAAACGACGGAGGAGTGTTGAATAATATTCCATCCGTCTGCCTGTTCTTCATCATCACAACATGGGTCTTCTTCGACATCTTCACGGGCACTACGGATGCCGGCCCTGTTGCTGAGCTACTGAATACTATCATTGCGTACGAGGCTGCTCATGGTAACCAAAGTGTATTCTTAAGGCAGGGTCTGTCAAACGTTTCCATTTAATTAGGCGGGACGGCGACAGGAAAGGCTGTCAATTGCAGCTACCTCCTGGTCCTGGTGAAGCATCCCCTTCGGGAATTCAAAAAGTTGCTACATCTAGTCAAAGGCGACCTGTTAATGGGACGACCAGAAAGAATCGTTGTTCTCTTTGCAGGCGGCACCCAGTTCACTGCTCCACTATCCACCCTTCTCCTGGTCCTGACAAACCATTGTAGCATCCCTTTCCTTCTAAGTTCGACTCTTGAAGATTGCCCAACCAAAACATTCTCCATCCCGTCCTCCTCTGGAACCTCCATCTTGCTACTCTTGGGTGACGTCTTTCTGGCATTCAGGGGGCTAAGTCAACCCATCTACTGCATCGGCTTCATGTGGTACTATCCTCTCGTTGGCGTACTTCAATGGCTGCAACTTCTGGAAGAGAAAGATAAGCTGTCGCCATCTGAATCTATACAAATGTACAAGGAAATGCGACTCATTTGTGGGAGACTGAATAACGTGGACAAGGATGCTGTGGTTCCTTTCACGATTTTCAATGTTTTCGTAGAAGCTGTCATCTGCCTGTTTGTCATCATTCGGCTGAACACCACTATCTCAACTCCACTCCTGATATTCGTGGTGGGTCAGATTGTCAATTGTGGGATTACCATCCAAAGTGTGATTTACACAATGGCATCAAACATCCACACATCCTCCCTGGCAGCGCTTGAAAGGATGAGCAGGGATGTGTCACTGGGTCAGAGTAAGTGTGTGAGGAGGCAGTTGTGGGCCCTTCCTGTGCTTAGGAATTCAATTGGATCATCGGGAAACTTTTTTGAGCGTGGAACGCCCTTGGTGATATTTCAAATGACAATTGATCAGGTTGTTAGCCTGTTGGTTGCTACAGAGTAAAGTTGGACGTCGTTACTGAGTGCTGCGGTCTTAACTGCCTTTGGGTAAAGTGGGGTTAATTTTAGGCATAAGCAATCATGGTATACCCATGGTAGGTCTATGGAAAGTAAATCAAATGTGTCTGTATCCTCCGTTTACACTACTTAGATTACAAACAATTACAAGGATTGTATTTGTCAACCCAATGGGAGTGTGAACATCCCATCAATCGAGTCACTGTTTGCACTGTGGGTCGCAGCACTGCGTCGCTTGATAACGAAGTTTGCGTAAGGATTGAATTTTTATCGTTGGAAAGCAAATGACGAGACAAATGTATTTATTTTTTGCAATTGATTTACCCCGTCGTCCTTTTACCCCTGTGATAGCTGACATGGTTGGTCATCTAAGGTCAAATCAGCAGCCAAATAATTTTCTGCCCATAGCCCATATGGAGGTTAATGTTGGAATAGTGGCAATTTATTGAGAATGGGGCCCCTCTTTATCACACGTATGCTTTAAATCGATGAGGCATTCCTATTTCCAGGGGTAACCAATCCAGAAATTAAATTAGTTCAGTGTATTAATTGTGTGATCGACCAGGACTGCTGCCACTAGAATTCCAACACCCTAAAAAAATGTTATTTCTTAATTTTGTAATTATCGCAATTGCATGAGTAGTATGCATGTACGTGCAGTCCTTCTTATAATCCTACCCCGGAAAAGAAGTCTCCAGTTTCTTGCTATCTTGTATAACCGCAACCACTGGCACAGGGAAGAGCCTTCAAGGTAGCACCCTTCACAGAACACAGCAGAACGAAGCAGTTCCACACCATATACCAAACTGGCAATCCCAAGTGTAGCCAATAGTAGCACAATCACGGTCGCCACGCTTGAGTTTCCAAAGGATAAAGCTTGAGGGGTCGTGGTTTTCCCTGAATCAGTGTAAACCCCAGCAGACCCTTTGTTTACGGTTCTAAACAAAGCTGTCTTTGCCTCTTCAACGTCCCTCGAACCCCATCCGGCATTCATCATCCATTTGAACTGAAGAGGAAAACTGGGAGTGGGAGGAACGTGGAAATAGACATACGCAGTCGCAGAAAACATCAGTTGAGCGTCACGGTTCCTATACCAGGGAATATGAGGATATTTCCTTTTGAAGTACTCAAGTGGCAGGTGAACCTTTTCCTCAGAGCTCACAGTGTAAACAAAGGCTGTAGCTTTGCACTGTGTGAGGCTCCGCTCGATCAGCACAGTTTCTTCCGTCGCGTTTAATTTTTCCTTGAAAAGATCAACCCCTACGTCGTTTACCCAATTGAGTCGGTAGCTCGGAAAAGGTCGGGTCCCGAGGAGAAAGTTTGTCATTCCAGAAATTAGCGTCAATTCCTCTTTTGACACAAACTCCACACCGTAGGTCACGAGTTGCTCCAGTGCCTCGTGAATGGAATTTAAAAAGGGATTGTGAGTCGGCGTAAACATTGAAAATGTGTCGCTGGTGTAAAAGTAACTAAACGAGTTCTCTTCAGGAGCGGAATACACCTCTACGCATTCTGTGACATCATTGTCTAAGCTTCGCCGTTTGAGTAGTGCCATCAGGTGTTCATTTGAATAACTCTGTAGTACATTCTTGTATCGCTTTTCCCATGCTTCGAAATCAGTAAGGTTGGCCACTTCTTGATACAGACAGGGCAGACTCCTCCAGGTGTCAAATCGTGTTGGAATAGGAGGCACGTTGAGGAACTTTATGACATTGCCAATGTAGCCTGCACTCATGATTGAAGAAACCAGGTACCATGTTCCGAATGCCAAACGGAAGACACTAGTACGACTAACAACAGCAGCAGGGGGATGATAATCTTCGACCAATGAACTGAGCAGCACAAGAAGTATTTGTGTCACATCCAGATTGCCAAGTTGATCAGTCGATTTCCCCCATAAGTGGTAACATGTCGCTAGACAACCAATGGTCACACCAATCGCAATCCACAAACCCCTCTGGAAGGGAAGGTGGTACATTTTGTATGTCAACGGGGAATCCTTCAGCAAACAAGAGACGTACCGCGAACCCAAGGTTCCAAGAATTGAAGCTGGCGCAACCACATACACTGGATCGAGCATGTGAAGCCCCGGTCTGAACCGACTTTCTTCATGTTGACAGACAACAAATGAATCATTGGCTTTTGACAGGGTGCTTTGAAGCCAAAACCGTAGCCATTCTTTGTAAATATGATCACTATGAAAGTTGTATAGCGGCCCAGTTTTACCTGGCTCATTGATGCACCACATAACGCGTCGATATCCCGGATGTATGTCGAGTATGTCAAGTATGGACTTTGTTGATTTTTCAGAGTTGAGTTCGACCACGTACGAAGTAGGAGAAACCTCTGGTCGTTTAGGAAAATCTGGCCCTTGCGAAATTGAACAAGTGTAATCCGTGGGTTGAATGATAAGCATGGAACCAATTTGGACCAATCCATTCAATACGGTATTGGGTAAAAGGAGAACCGAAATTTGAGGGAAACTTAAGCTGAACTCCAATTCGCGAAACCCGGTTGGAATCGGATTGACGGTACAACACACCACTGGTTTTCCGTCTGGTCTTTCCAGGTTCCAGTTAGGCGAGGTTCTCATGGCCCAACAAGGGATCACGATGACGAACATCTTTTCACGACGAACGTTGGGATGCAAACGATCTTCGGATTCAGCGAAATCGGTCGCGTTCGGAACACACGCCCCTAAAGTGACTGCAATGATGTTCCCAAGAAATTGAGAGACAGATTTCCTATTGTCTTCACATGTTGTCATTACTATTATCTCACAAACCCAGCGATTCAGAGACATTGACTTTGACACATTGAACACACAGGTTGCAAGTGCATCAGTGTCTCGCTCCCTTCGTATCCTGGTTGGAAATACGGAACCTTCAAATTCCGTCGTCATTTTTCCAAGTATCAGCGTCTGGGCGCAAGGAGGATTGCGTCCATTGCTGTCGTCCAAAATGCGGTGACGCAAAGGACTTTCTGATGTTCCCCATCGTCCCAGGTTCGTCGACATAGTCAGCCATAAAAAACTGCAGAAAACAACCACAGCCTCCTGAGTCAATAATTACATGGTTTACAAACTGGGGGGCACAGGAAATTCCAGCTATATTCTGCAGTCCGACTTCTATTGATCCTTGTTACTCAAACAATATTGTGGGTTCAAGCTGTCGACAGGTTTTAATTACAAGGTCTTGCGGACTCGTTTTTGCTTGGCTTTGTTCACCCTTCCACTCTGAGCAGGATGAAAAAGGTATTTGACACTTGCAACCTATCGCAATGCTTAAAGAGTTGCGATATCGATCGTTCTGAAGTAAGAAAGGTAAGCGTTTGGCTATGTACAGGCAGCTTTCAAAATGTTTTCTTCATTGTCCTAGGTTTTCTAATACAGTTGAACCTGTGTTGTGAGAATGGGACGCTGATCAATACTTCTAGGGAATGGTTTTCTGATTACTTTCCTTACATTTCGATTCCCAATTAGAATTGGTGTAACCGTTCGCTACGATGGATAAAATGATTTGGATAATTGGGATTTTACTCTTCATGCAATCCGGGTATTCTAAAACGGATGATAAAGCGGTAGTTTTGGCAAAGATGGTAAAGGGCGGTGACAAAGGGCCCGGACTAAAAAGCTTGTTTGCGTGTGACGCGATGTAATAAAAAAGCCTTTCATTGGACCTACCATAGCTGAATCTATATAACTAATATGGAAAAAGTTATGCAAGATCATCCAACAATGAGTTAAGAACAAAAGCAACTACTGGCTGTTCCCATACGTTATACTGAAATGAAGTTTGCCATTGCAAGTAGACCAAATAATACAGCTCCAGGTTCTGAGGGTCGGCCGTATGAATTTTATGAAGCATTTAAAAGTAAATTTACCAATGTTTTTCGAAAACGTTTGTGTACATCATTACGTCAATGACATCATCCTTGTCCATTTTAATCTATAAAAAGGAAGACTCGAACGATCTTCATAATTATCGACACATAAATGAATGAATCACATCGAAAGAGGTTTACCAGCGTAACTGACTGTATTCCTGGTAAATGACATGCAACCATTAATGTCCAAGTAAATATCTGCCAAATTTTTGTTTCAAACCATTTCCAGATCCAAGTAGTGTCTAAATTCAACGGTCTTGCATCATGATCAATCCATCAATGTATTTCCAAGTAATGATCATCAACACCTCATAGCTCTTAGCAGGTATATAAAGGATTTTCCCATCTCGTTTGGTTTTATTCACACTACTTGACAAGTCGAAGCACTTTTGGATCAAACTATGTCTCACTATTTACCTCTGATGGTTTTCACCATGGCTGTAGCAAGTCATTGCCGTAAGACATTGCTTTATGCACTTTATCTCAAGACGTACTAAAACTGAGTTCTGGTAAACGTTTGTAGGTCCAAATGGTGATTTCAGACCCTACGCATCCAGCGGAACCAGGAATGATGGGTACCACGACTGGCACCATGCCAAAGCGGGTACACAATGGAATTAGGCTGCTTTAAATATTGCCAAACGTGCCTGTGTTAAAATGCTACAATCCTTGACTCCTCCAGGTCTACTAAGCGTTGGGCATGGGGATGATGATGCTCCTTTTCAAGTCAAGTTTCTCGAAGGGAAATTGGAAGGGAATAACCGAGGTTACAGGACGTAGGGTCCCAGCGTTGCAGAGAAAGCTGAAGTGTCGGCGATCCATGCGAGATTTGGCAATTCTAAGCATAACTTGGACGCCAAGTTCATGACGGCTGGAGTTGATGCAACCGCTGGGGTTTTTTTTATGGTAGGTTAATTAGCTTGAGTCAAAATACTGGGTTTACAAATGGGTAATTTACTCAGGTACCGGAGCGGTAGTGCGAGCAGCCCTGTTTGACCACACAATTAACACCGGACCCGTGGCCATTAACTACGGGGTTGTGGCGGATACTGGAATAAAGGTCTCCAAGCAAAAATATTGGGAGTTGGAGGATATGTGGGAGTGGATGGGATACAAGTCTGCTTCATTGTCTGTCTTGGGATCAACTTGGGTTAATGGTGGAAATTTATGCTTTAGTTGGATAATAAATCAAGTTTGCATTGTCCAATTTGTGTTTAATTTATTTATCCCCTTGGGTTTACAAATACTGATTGAACTAACTGCTCAAAGTTGAAATGCTTTCGTTGATATACTAGATGGTATACAAAGTTCACATTTGTTAAAAGGTAGAATGCTTATACTAAATGTGCGTCAATCACAGGACTTACCTACCTCTGGGAAAATGTATTTAACGTTTATTCCACCATTGATTTCAAGGCGCATCCCAAACTCTCGTAATCGCGCTATCGCAGCGTCGTTCCACGTACAGGGGAACTCCAGGGCGTTATTGATTGAAACCATGTCACTAGTTCTAACTGCGACCGGCTGAAAATCTCCTCCAAGAATTAGGTTTTTGTACTTATCCGCGTTTCCCATTTCCTCCAATTCTTGGATTGTAGCTTGCAGATTAACACCGGTCAGGGAGACTTCTGCAAAAGACGGTATACTCAATCCAGCAGGAAGAGCCGTGTCTTTTATCTTGACCATTTTCAGGTTGGGGAAAAGAGCAGCCAAGGATAGCTCTCCCGACACGTCGAATGTTACATCGTCAAGTGTCAATTCCTGAAGGCTATATCCCGCACGGTCCTTCGGCATCCATCGAAAACCATCGGCGTACCATACGATGGTACATCCGTGTAGCTTCATTTGCCTTGTCGCTCGCCATAATTCCTTCATATGTAGCTTCATGCCAAATGTCCACCCAACGTCAATATTGTCAGCCTTCAGTGGAAGAATCGTGCGATACTCGAATTCTTGCAACGCTTCTTCGTGCTCATTATAAATTTTAACGTTGTAAACTTTAACGCTTTCAATTGTTATATTCCCCAAATCATTCAGCCATGTAGCAGAAAAGTTGCAACGCAGTTCAGCATCGACTAATGCAACATTTCTACAATTTTTGATCCCAATCTGATCGATGTTAAACCTGCACCCATACCACTCGTTAATGCTCAAGAATCCATCGTCGAATCGACCTATCTTGTCCAGAGCTTCAAAGGCATCTTTGTCATTTTTGAGTTTGAAATGTGTCTTTGCCTTCCATAAACAAATTTGATTCCAAACTCCTTGCATTCCCATGTGTGTCCAAGACAGCGGTGGACGAATTGCACAGTTGAAGAGTAAGGTCGTTGCGACATTGTACCTGAACTTGAAGTGTACAATATTCATTTCCGGCTGGTTCAAACAGTTTAAGGCTGCAATAAAGTTTTTCATTTTGTACAGAACGAATCCGTTGAAGAACGGAAATACAACCCTCCTCCAAATCATCATATCTTCGTGGTCCGGTTGTTCATTTTCTACCCAGCATCCTCAATTCACAACGTCGTCGTATAACTGCACCAAGGCCAAAGCATCGTTGTATCTATGGTCTTTCAGAAAAGTGTCAAGCGTAATAACTGCAAACATTTGGGATTTGACAATGTCCAATTCATTCGACAGCTCTGTGGAATTTCTGACTGCCAGGTATGGTACCCATTTGCACAGAACGTCATTCCTGTCAGCCATTGGACTGGTCAATATCTGTGAATAATTGGCATTTGCTTCGGAAACATTGAAAACCTCCACACATTTCTGCAGAAGTCGGTGTACGCTTACGTAATTTGATTCAAGGAACAAACTCCCCTGTTTAAGTGAAGTCATGGTGACAAGAGAATGATTCGTTAACAACTTGCAGGCTCCCAGCGCATCGATATAATCAAGGTTTGCAACGGATGCCAAAAACCGTATACCCACAAGCTCAGGACTTAAGTAAGCCATTTTGCATAAAATACTCCAAGCCGCGTCGCCGAATGACATATCGGTTTGGAGCTTATTTTTGGATTCGCTTAGGATGGAAAGCATACCTTTGTTGTAGCGATCGACATGAGTTGTCGTTTTCAGGAAGCTATGTTCTGATTTGCGGAGTGTTCGGATGTAAGCAACAACGCCCATGGCTTGATTTTTATAATACTCGTTCAGATGGGCTAAAGCAATCTGCAGAGCAAGTGGAAGATGTCCAAGTAGTTCAGCAAGTGATTCCAGATCCGCCATTGTATGTGGAATTTTTAAATGGCTTGTTAGAAGCAGGACGCTCTCATCCATGGTGAATTTGTCCAAAGCTAACTGTGGAAGTCTTCCATGTCCAATGTCCCATGAAGCCCATCTTGATGTGATTAAGCACTTTACATTGGGAAAATCTTCTTCAGGGGTTGGGAGTGCTTCACATATTTCATCGAATCCTTCAGCATTGTCGTAAATGGTCAAACATGTTTTGTCACCTAACGCTTTAAAACACTGATTGACTTTGTCCGAAAGATGTGACGGTTTGTCACTTTTGATTTTACCAGAAGTTTTCTCCCAAAGCCGGTCGATATTTGAGTTAAGACTATCCTCGCCACAATTGAGCCAAATGATCCGGTCGTAGTATCCCTTATATGCATTTGCGTACGACTTGGCAAGGGTAGATTTACCAATACCTCCTAAACCGGTGATCACGACCGTTTTGGCAGGTTGCCTCAAGATCTCATGTATGGTGTTTACAATAGGACTTCTAGACCCTCCCACTCCTGTGTGACGCTCTACGAAGGATGTAATAAGCGGTTTCTCCTCTGGCCACCATTTCTTTTCCGTTGGATGAGTAACCCCGGATTCCAGGTTTGTGACCTCGGCATCCCCTCCGAACTTCTTCAACAGGCACACTGCGTTATGCATAAACGTTGACAATTATTTGGTTGCAGTTTGAACGGCATGATGAAGCTTGTTGATGTATACTAAATTCAAACTAAAATGAATCGGTCAACGGGCATATGTGTCTCCGCGTTGCAGAATAAAGCAGAAGTTTGACTCATTTTTTAAAATCTTATCTATTGGACATTCTATTCGATCAAGTCAAGAAAAAACAGTGGTAATACCTGCGCTGTCTTTGAATCCCTCCGCTTTAAGACGGGAGGAAAGCTGCCCCACGGTGTTAGGCATTATTGAAGCCCTGGCATCCCATCCAATATAACAATTGTTTAACCATAGCACCATTATAGTTTTAAGGAGCCCATAGATCTTGAGCGTTCCACATTTAAAGGCATTTTCCACCTCAATGTAATCGCAGTCCGGCACTCCTAGTCCACCAGCCAACTGCTTGTAGCCTCCGATCACCGTAGTGTCTTCTATTAACGTCGAGACTATGTCATGGACATTCACAGACGACATGGTTACAGGCTCTTACGAATGAGGCAACTGACAAGCCAGTTGAAGTGGGCCGTTGGAATTGAATTCAATATGACCTGATATCAAGCATACCTCTGGTGATAAAAAATTATTGTTGGTTGCCTGCTGACCTGCAAAATTGAGCTCAACTGCAGATAGTTTCCATGGCGGAGACATAACAGAGATTCTGCATACAGTAGTACAACGCATTTCAGTTACACACAGGATGTTTCAAGTAAACTAAAGGCTTGGTGCTGGAAGATAAAACACAACTTATCGTCATTCAGGTTAAACAAAGTAGTATGGTTTGTATGTAATCATTTGTGTTATGCGCATTTTTTTCTCCCAAATCAAACAATAGATCATCCGAGTTGTGGTGCGTATCACAAATATGCTAATTGAGTTGACTGAAAATGTAGTATCAGTCCAGACAGCAATTTGATACAACAAAAAACCGGGGTCCAATGAAACTCTTTATATGCCCATGCACTGTTAAAAAAGGCTTTGAGCCACAAAGAACTCAAATGAATTTGCGTTCTTTCTACATCATTTTGAGCTAGGTTAAACATGTTTGACACTCATGATGAGAAAGTAGTATTTCTTAACCGGGCCGATAAATCGTGTCTCCAAAGGAGGCAAAAGTGGCTCAAATCGATCCACCACATCTTGATCAAACTCCATAGCCACAATATACATGCGTTGGTGGC
>JAQIWU010003050.1:0-10491 GCA_034696445.1 Isotomiella minor
GATTTCTTGAACTAGAGTCTGCAAACACTAAATAGATTTAGATTTTCCCATTTCGACGTCAAAGCTTGGCATCCTCTAAATGAGGCCATTCCCTCTGACCGTTTGATACTGACAAAAGTGTTTTCACGGTTGGGTAGATGTAGATATCGTCGTCCACGTCCTACACGAGGGTTTATGAGAGAAATGGAAGAGACAAATTAGTTTCATCGCCTGGTCAATACCGTTGTGTATTTTTTTTTCATGCAAAGTCCAATCACATACACAAGCAAATCACACACCCACGCAGCAAAAAAGCTTGATCACATTTCTTCTCTCTCTCTCTCTTGTACGTCACACAAGCTCTCTTCGCAATGGAGATAGCTCAATACTTCTTTTTACATAAAGGATTATTTGGTAAGAAAATTGTGTGACTGAAGAGAAAGAATTTCCTTTTTGATGATGCCTTTTCAATATGTAGTGAGTAAAAAATTCTCAGCTCTTATCTTTATTGTTTATCAATAATCCCATTGCCAATGGCGTATGCAGGTATATATAAAGCGACAACAAGCTTTGTTCGAAGCAGCATAGAATCCAACACCACCACAATTCACAGTCAGTAAAGAGAGAGAGACTGGAGACAAAGGCAAGACCGGGAAGATCATCTGGTTTTACATTTTTGAGCCCCCGCTTTAATGACGGCAGAAAAATTGTTTTTGTCTTGACTTATCGCAATGCTTATCATTATTGTTTTCTCTTTTGCATTTGACATTTCTCGATTCTCGAGGTAGATATACCTAATAAAGCAATAAAGTTTCTTCAGCTGAAGAAGTCAAGTCAAGAAAAAGATTTGATACATTTTGACGGTGTAAAGGTATTAATCTGTGGAATGAAGGTAAAAAGCAATAGTTTGTACAGCCATAGTGTATCAGGATACATGTCGTCGTCGTCATGATCAAAGTAATCAGGATCACCAAATGACCTCAACCTCTTTCCATGATGTCAGAAATGAAAGACCGCAATAACGCAACCCCTGGAAGATGCTGTCAAAACTTTAAAGTCAAAATAATCCTTTACGTAAAAAGAAGTATGAAGCTATCTCCAGTGGGAATGGAGTTGTATGTACCAACAAAAGAGTTTTTGTTAAGCATGAAGGAGGAAGACAAAGGGAAAGGATCGTAGGACGCTGTTTGAGTTGTGCCGGTAGGATCAATGTAATGCTGATGATGATGCCTCCTTCCCATCTGAACGACTGCATTGCAATCTGAAATGCATTGAGAGGGTGAAATGTTTCCCTTGCGTGTGAGACACTGCGACATTTTTTTCAATTGTTTGAGGTGTCCTTTGCTTCAATAAATCAGGGGCATTTATGCTGTTTGAAAAAGAACCGTCAAATGTGGATGTGCGTATCGGTGGACGACGTGACGACAAACGGACAGAACGACAGTCACTTGAGCAGCTGGTACAATTGAAGTAAACGCATAAGCTATTGGAGATAGCTAATGACTCATCTTCATTTCAAAAAACTTTGTACAGGCGTTGCACTTTTACATCTTGCTTTTTGCATTTCAATTTCGAAGAAATGTCTCTTAATACCTTACATAATTTCTTCTTATGATGACGAAGAACAGAAGAGGAAAATGTAATTTAATTCTTGGTAGGAGTGGGACTCATGGGACTGAAAGAAGAAGTAGAAGTGTCACATAAATTCAGACACAAAGATCCTCTCTGAAGAATACGAAACGTCCCATTATACGCCAAGCCGTGACTTTGTGACATTCAGAATTTACATTAAAAGAATTTGGAAATGTCACCTATTCTTCTTGAATGTGAATTCTCGAATGTACCCCATCTCATCTGCAGTTACAACAATCTCTGCCCATACAACGTAACGTATCCATAACCGTAAAATATATAAAGTTTCTTTGTAGAAAACGATTGAAGAAGAAGGTGGAGTGAGTGGAAGGGATCGATAGAGTAAATCTGAAATGTGCAATTTAAATTCTTTGCAGTCGATCAACCGTTACGAGCGTTCGGGGATCGGAGGAAAGGACTCTAGGAAATCCGAGAGAAGAAGAAGAATCTCTCTTTCTTTCAGAGAAATCCGGAACCCTCTGAACAAAATGGCTCTCATACGACTAGCTTCTTCTTAAGGTTCACAAAATTGCCACTCAATATTTTATTTTACAGGGTGGTTTCTTCTCCTCTACGGTCGATGTATTTTTATACACTTTCTCACTCTACACCACCTTTGCTTCGGAAAAGTATAAGGAATTAGAATTAAGAAGGCCAAATCGATCAGAAGAAGAAGAAGAAAACGAGGGAGAGAGACACCATTAACATTACAATTTTACGTTCTTAAATGTATTTCCGTTCCATGTGCCCCATTCCATTCATTTTTAGAGGAGGAAATCTTGGAAAGAGTTTCTTTCGAAAGGAAGGAAGGAAGTTGCAGTAAAAAAAGTTTTACAACCGTCATACAGAGGCAAGGGATGGAGAAAGTGGAGAGAGAGATAGAAGTAATTTAATGGGAGTTGGGGTTATAGGGGGAGGGGGCATAACATGCATTGAAATGGGACCTTTATCATAAGAAGGGCATTCCTTCGTCTGAGTCTCTATTTCCCAAATCGCCTCTTCACCTTTTCTATCTCGGGGAAACAGTCAAGAAAGACGTAGGATGTAGGATCTTACGACGAAGCACTTTCTCCACTTTCTCCGTCAGGGCCGTAGACAGAAGGAGATCTGACCTTCTCTTTTACTTTCTCTACACTTTTTGTAGGTTCTTTTTGAAGGGAGATCCATCTACGGCCCTTCCACTCTCGAAGAAATAAATGGCCGCAATTTTACAGACTCGGAGAGTGAAAGTGTATGCAATTGCAATGTCAATATCCATCCAGAGCCATTAGAATTTACATCTCTCTCTTCCAGCATGCATGCATGGTACTTTCACTTGGAGTTTCTTTTCTTTCTTTTTGAGACTGTCTCTTTTTTGTCACCTTCTTCATCGTTATCTTCAAGCTCAGTTCATTTGGCAGGACTGGTTTTTGGTAAAAAAAGACGAGGATGGAAGACTTAAACGCCATAATAATTAGAATTTGGCAAATAGTTTGAAAATTGCAGATGTCAAAACAATGGATTAAGCATTTTTGAGACCCTTTGTACCTTACAAAAAGTCTTAAGCTAGCTAGCTACATACACTTAAACACACTCTCTCTTTTTCTATGCGTCTAAAAATAGTAGTCATTCTCCTTCTTTCAATTGGGAGTGAATGAGTTACATGTGCTATTTTCAAAATGAAGTGGAAGTTTTTATGGTAATTGGCTTTCTACCATAGCATTCTCTATGTAGACAGACCCATTTGACGTAACTTACGGTAATGAATGAAATGCATGGAATGGGCACATTACGATTTTCTTTTTCTTTTTCTTTTCGTTTGGGTGGGTGGGGGCATGTCATATGCCATGCTGCAGAGCCATATCTATTGGAATTATTACAGTCATTCACATAAGAAACTGCCAGAGCTCCTTTCTCTTAACGAAGTTAAGGAAGTGAAGTGAAGCAGAGAGAGAGAGAGACGGTTTTAAATCATTGGCTAATGGCTGGGCAAATTACCTGCAGATGTTTCCCTCTATGCAATAATAATAATAATGTATGTTTCCTTCACCGGGTAACGTATAAAATAAAATGTCCCCTGTGGAAATTGGGCAGAAGATGTGGGAGATCTTTAAATTTTAAAAAATAAGTTATGTTTTACTTTAACGCCGTTTTGATATTGCAAAAATATGGTCAATTTAATTCAGATCATTGGACAAAAGGAGAGAGAAAAATCGGAGTTCTTGTACAAGAAAATAGTAGCACTTATCTTTCTTTGATAAATGAAGACATAATAATAATAATACCTTGGGTAATAATTTGTGAGCTTATGTACAATGTATGGTCGTTAAGAAAAGGCTATTACATTACATCTACACTGCGGCATAGTTTACACACTTTCTTACGTAGAAAAAGATATTTTTTTCGTCTATTATCTTTCCAAGAGAGAAGGAAAATCTTACAAGAAAGGAACAGGGCGAGAGATTTTCTTTTAGAAATATATTAACACCACAATGTATTGCTTTCTATTGTTGTACTCCATCACATCTTTTAAGAGTTTTTATATGGAATCGTGTAAATTACAAGGCTCACAGAACCGACTGAAAATAATAAATCACAGGATGAGAGATATAAAGAAGAATCAGAGAGAAATATCCCTCGAACCTCCTTCAATTTTCTTTGAAAGGAAGGAGGTGAAAAATACCTTTTTTTTACTTTTCTAATGACAGAGCCTTTAATTGATTAACAAAAATTCAAAATTGTCCAAGAACCTCGATGGATACATCTTTTAAGTATTAAAAAAATAGAATAATATATTTTCGGCACCAAAGTCCCTCAAGTTTTTTCCGTTAAAATTCCACTTTCTCTCTCTCTCCTTGAGGATTCTGGTGTCTACAATTCGGCTCAGAGTTAAAGAGGAAAGTTATCCAAAAAGAGAGCATTACTTAAGTTTCCAATAATAGGTCTTTTACTACTACTAGCAAAGAGTATAAAGGGTGGAAATATATATATATCGGATGATTGGGTTTTTGGGTGTGTCATTTTGTGCTGCTCCTACTTCTACTCCTGGTTTTTCGTCGTCATTTAAGAGGGAATGAGGTGGATGAAGTTTGTTGATGGCGATGGAGGTAATTTACGAGAATGGGAAAGAGTCCTGAGATGGCATGAATGGAACTGGAAATTCACCTTCTTCTTCTCCACAGAGAGAGGAGAGAGGAAAAGTAAAGTATATAAAAGTAAAAGTTTCCCTTCGTAGGACTTAATGGCATAGTTGGAAACTTCTGTGGTCGACAACTCAATCCTCTCTTGTCTGATTTATTCCTTTAATAATGTTCTTTTATACACAATCCCATTTCTTCATGTCACATCCAAGCTCAAATTATTTTAAGACCAAGAGTCTTACCTCTGTATAGTTTCCTCTTTACGTTAGCACCCCATCCAAGTTATTGATTTCTACTGGAGTGTGCTTGTTTGTTTACCATTACCGTATCTAAAATGCGTCATGATGACGAAGATGTGGATAACATTATCGATTTTTGATGAGGGAGAAAGCAAGCATGAAGGGGGCAAAATTCTTGATTTGATAAGCCCATTTAGAATTTGAAGAGCTACTGTGCTATCTAAAACTAAAGTATTTCATTTCATTTCACTTCACGGTTTTCGGTTTCGAGGGGGAAAGTTAGGAATGGCGTAATTTCTCTCCCTCGGAATGATGGCAGTATTTCCCCCTCCATTCCATGTTTTAATGGAGCCATATGCTTCCCAACTAATGACATTTTTACACAACCTAAAAAAAAGGTAGGAATACACAACATAACGTAGAAAGTTTCAAATTCCAATGTTCATCCCATCAAAATATGAAATACTACAGGCGTACAAAAATACCCAACAAAAATTCGAGTTCATTTACGTAGTTTCTCTAAAGTTTTAGACGACGTAACAACGTAACGTAACTGACGCATAAAAGTCAACGATTATAGTTAATTATGGCATAGGCAAGCAGAGGGATGCTGATGCTGCTACGTCCTCGTTTTCATTCTCAAATGGCTAGAGAAAACGAGGCTTTTGCTTTTATGATGACTCTTTAGAATGAGAATGAATGAGACTCTCTTCTATTCAAAGTAAAGTAAACTTTCCAGAGAGATAGAGGAGAGGGAAATGCTTTTGGACATTCGAGGAACATAAAATAAATGAAGATGGCTACACTTTCACTCTCCTCTTTAATGTGAATTTATATACATTTCACATGCAGACTTTATGGTCTCTCTCATCTTGTTGAAAGCAAGGGGAATGAATGAATGGCACTCTTCATTATTCTCGCTTTTGCTTATGTAATTAAACCCAAGTAGACTCATATCAACTTTCCACAGGAATACATATTCCACGAGATAAGGGTGGAGAAAGTCAGGCCTAGATAACTTTCACTTTCCGTGAAAATGCTCTGCAATTTTATTTGGCCCCAGAATGGAATTAACTGCGCGTCTGTCTGTAGAATTAAAGGAATAAAACAAAGGATTATGGAGCCCTTTATCGTTATATTGGACGGTTATATCCCCGTCCTGCAAGGCAGTAAGCTTTCCTTTCCTTCTTAATCTTTGATAAGAGAAAGTTTTCTCCTGGTCCTGGCCTTAATGGTACTAAGCCTTAGTTTTCTCTGGACGTTGTACGTGCCCCCTTTCATTCTTTATGGTATGGGACTTTGGGTCTTTCGGTCTTCGATAACGTGGATTTGGAGGAGGATTGGATTACATTACATTCCTCTGGCCATGTGCCATGTCGCCTGATTGTACAAGGGACCTGAATTGAATCCAATGTTACGGAAAATATGAGGAGAATTAATTGTAATCAACTTTCTCCAGGAGCCTTAGCTTTTCTTTTCATTTTCAACGACGCCATTTTCAGCAAAAACCCAGGTACTTTTTCGGTAGAGAAAGTTTTGTGCTGTAACGTAATAGAATATATTTCCGATAGACGCTGAAGAGGAGGAAGAAGAGAGGCAATAGGGAAAGGAATAATCGTTAAAGAGGATGGAGAAGATGATGATGATGATGCGAGTGGAGGAGAGGATGGCAATAATGAAATTCAGTCGAGGAAAGACTTTCTCTCGACTTTCTCTACGTTCGATTTCCCATTTGCCCTCTCTGAATTATGACCATCTCCGCGTCTAATCGTGTCCCATTCCGGCCAAACGGCCCATTCCAAATGCCTCCTCTCCCTTTCCTTCTCAACTTTCTCTGAGAAAAGGAAAAGAAATGCCAGGCCCTAATTTTATTTCTTTTATTGCGAATCGAAATTCCTGCTGCTCACCTGCGTAGTTGGATTGAAAATTTCTCTCGTCGAAAGTTACCTAAAGCCTTTGGAACATAATGAAGACAGTTGTCGCAGCGAAGAGAAAGTGAAAGTGTGGTGACTGGGGGTTTTCTCATTTAATTTGATGAGATATAATAAAGGAGAAAGCATGTAAAATGAGGTCTATATAATGTCTGTGTGCATGTGGCATACTAATCTCCTTCCTACAGAGCAGTGCCACTTTAAATATTTATGCATAATCATATTGTCAAGCTTTCTCCAGGCTGGCACTTTCTCCAGAGAGAGTGTATTAGCCGTTACCAGCATTTGGTGGAGCGTAAGTGTCTCATATTTCCAAAGCTCATTCTCATAAAGATGGAATGGAATTAGCCCATATCGGCCATACCATCGCATCACTTTACTTTATATACTTTATGCCATTACCACTTCAAGCCATACCAAAAACTTGTATACTTTCACTCCTTATGATTATGACCAGAGACCCTATGAAATGTAATGGAATCTAAGAGACTTTCTCTTTCCTTCAAGAAGGGGCAATGTGAGCTTCTTCTTTATCTTTTATGGATGCCCCTTTTGATGTGATCAGAATATTAAGAAGAAGGAAAAATCCCAAAAAAGCCTTGAGGGTTGTCATTGTATTACGGGAAAGTGTCACTTTTGAAAGAAAAGCTGTGTTAGTTCTTAGTTGAGCTCATTTTTTGTAAGGAAAAAAGAAGGAACTTTAATTAAATTGCACACTCTGGAGAGACAAGAAGAGCTTGGATCCATCCAAGAAGGAATGGGAATGAATGGGTGCATTATAGCCAACGTATAGCTGCTATGTGAGGCATTATTATAGCACTTTCCAAGACGATAGAATTGGAATTTTTTTTTTCAGAGAGGCAGAGTTTCGCTCCATTTCACCCGGGAAGAAAGTGGAGAATTTCGGTCTCAAAAAGGGAGAGTGGGATTAGTGGCTGTCGGAGGAAATGAAGAGAAGTGAAGGCTAATCTGATGCTCTGGACGAGTCTCACGGGTGTACTTTATCCCACCCGGGTATAATCCTCCTCTCTTTCGTCTCTCTCTAGTTTTCCTTATGTTATCTTCTGAACATACACGATGGCACTCCAACGAAAAATATAGAAAAATCCATCTTGAGAAAGAGAAAGCAAGTCTGTCTACCTGGAAAAAATGATGCATCTCTTGCCGCATTTCTTTCTCAAGACTCTGAGAGGATGATTATGCAATTAGTTTAGAGGAAAGTGAGTGAGGAATGTATCAGTGAAAGTTCAGATGAGAGCTTGTTTTTTAAGTTGATGGACCAGAAGAAGAAGAAGAAGATCCCATGTGAAATAGTAGTGGGCAATTTTTGAGAGGATTTTCTCAGTGTCCTTCCTTCCTATTGCGTTTTATGACCTTCTTCTCTTTTTGAAATGGGCTCAAGTGGAAGAAGAAGAGGAACTCTGTGTCTTTCTCTTTTGGTCATTAAGCACCACCAGGACCAAAAAACACCCAAGATGACCATCTTCCCTCACACTTGTCTCACACTTTCTCTTTAAAAGTCCTGAAGACTGGAAGAAATTGCCTTCAAGGATTCTCTCCTCCTCTCTTCTGTCTATCTATTCCTTCTTTCCTTCTAAACTCTCTGGCAGGCAAAGTACATGGAAAAAACCTGCTTTTGGTGGAAAATTAATGGAAGATCCTTTCGATAATTGCTTAAAGTATTGTAGACAGCAAAAGTCTTGATCTGAAAAAATAAAGTTTTAAGCAACTACTTTTATTGGCGTCTATATCCTACTCACCTTCGTTCTAGGATGCATAACTGCTTATATCGTTCTATTCAAAGGGAATTGCAATATCGTCGTCCAACTTAGGGGACATAAGTAAAGCATCTAATTTGCTTCAAAAACCACTACCAAAGCACATCTATCTACACTATAAAGTATATCTTCTTCCTGTTCCATCAGCTTCAGTACCGTAGTCCCACTCCTCTTTCTTTCTCTGGTATTAATAAAATCCATATGTGTATGGGGAAATATTAGATAAATTTGCATAAAATGGTCCCATCTGTCTTCACGTCAACTTTGTCTACACATTGTATTGCAAGAGAGATGACAATAGGGAATAGAGATCGACTATTCCAGTCTGTCTCTCAGTGCCACTTTCCCTCAATTTAAATATCAACCATGCCACTTTCCCTCAACAAACACAACCGGCCAAAAAAACGAAATTTTCAAATCCAAAAAAGAGAAAGTGTATAAAAGACATCCAAAAAAGCCTATAGAAATTTCACCCTGGCAAAAAGTAATTCGTTCAAACGTTATGACACGCAAATGCTCCCATATCATGTGTAGTAGACACAGTAACTTAAGTATAGAAGGAGAGAAGCTATGAGAAGGGAAAATATCATCATCATTTCATGTAAATGAAGTTGGATCCTTTCCGTTTCCGGCCGTTTATAAAGAGAGGAAGTTAATATGAGAGTGGATGCCATGCCACTGCTCGTATTTCCAGACATAATTTGTAATTTGGATTCCGCAGAAGAAGCACGAACGAACGAACGAAGGAGAAAGTAGAAAGTAGAGAGAGACAATGGAATGGGAGGCAATAATCATAAGACTGTGTAGTTTTTGGAGTATCAAATTCCATAGCCCAAGTAAAGTAGCAACTCCTCTAATGGCCGCACTAACAGAATCCAATGGAAGAGACTGCATCCATCCATCCAGAATCCAGACCTTTCTCTCTCCTTTGGTGAAAGTAACAAGACAGACTCCTTGGTTGTTCCCTTTTGTGGAAGTTGATTTGGTCATGTAAGGATTTCATTTGGTAATTTAGCTGAGCGAAACTTTTCTAGAAATGAGCTTCTTTATTTGCATTCCTCCAACTCAAACTCTCGAAATGAACCCCAAGACTCTAGCAGCTCAAGCACTCTGAAAATTACAGGCATTTCCATCTCACTTCCAGAATTAAATGGATGAATGGGTCGCATGGAGTAGATCCACTTATAAAAGTGTCAATTTATAACTTAACTCTAAAAAAAAGAGAGATTCTCTTGGGTCATAAAAAGCGAGAGAGGGTCAACAAAAGAGGTAAAAAAGGACAAAAAAGTTAGAAGTTCAAGTGCATTTAATTTGTACAAAAATGTTGTCACAAAATTGCAGAAAAATCGGTGATTCGTTAGTGCATTTGCCCAGGGTTTGTGTTTTTTTTACGTCTTTTACGACCTCATTTTGTCTCCCAATTGAGTGTGTGCTCACAAACACACACAAAAGTGTATCAAAATTGAGCTGAAATTGCAAATTTCTTTCTTTTGTTTTCTTTTATACGCAGTAAAAAGCATTTGTTACGACCCATCCAAGTCACAGAGAGGCAGGCAGGGGGTGATATTTTCGTCTCGTGTGGGTGGGTGGGTACGAAGTACGAAGAAGGTAGTGAATGTTACTCTCAGATCAGAGAGTCTTCGGTGAAATATTGTTATTGTAGTCCATATATTTCCCTCTCTACTTTCTTTCTAACGTATATAAAATAGCGTGGAAATGGCTGAATAAAATCAAGAAATGTCCTATAAGAGAGAGAAAGAAAGTAGTAGCAGTCCTTTTAGACAGAAACGCAATTTTCTCCAAATAAAAAGCT
>JAQIWU010003051.1:0-10489 GCA_034696445.1 Isotomiella minor
GTTGATTAATTAGTTTGACACGTAATTGTTGTAGCAAACCTTGATCCAGTCCTGTATTATCCTTTGGAACCACCACACTTTTTCCCCCTTTTCCTTTTTTTTGCGAAGACGAGGGGTTTAAAAAGGACGGTTCCACAAGTAACCAGTGCTTATGTAGCTTTGGGAATTGTTTGATATTATCCTTGCTTTTTCTGACTGCCAAAAATGTTTTAGGAGGAAATTCCACTTGCTTCTTTCCCTGAGAAACAGAAAATACAATACAAGAACAATTGAAGGTATATAAACAATTACAGTACCTTGATGAATTCCTTGAACCGTTTCGCCAACTCGACATTGTCTTTGACTGTTGCAAAAATGGCATCCTTCTTCCCTTGAGTCAGCTTCACTCTGAACTTCTTCCCTTCATCCTGACCCTTGTCAAAGGTGACCTGAGCGGTCAAGGGTTTCCTGAATAGACAACATACATACATACTTGACTTAATTAAGATAAGAAGAAAAGGTTTATTTTTTACCCCACGATGCCGGCTTTTGTGATGTCAGAAATTCGGAGTCTCATCTTCTTCTGTTTGTCCATATTAAAAATCCAAGTCAAGAATGTTTTATTTGAAGACTAATTAAATTCTCAAAGAAATATGAAAAAATTATTACAATTTTGAGATGAATTTTTTTAGAAAAATTTAGGAACGAAAATAAAACGTTCCTTTTTTCTCCAGCAGAGCCTCTCTCTCAAAACAGCAACAACAACTGTTTTCTGTTGTGAAACTTTTTGGTTTAAAAAAGTCAATTGAGGGTCTCAATTTGCCTCCAGCAGCTGCTCTCCAAAAGCAAAACTCTGTCAAATTATTCATTAAAACGAAGGTCCAATGTCCACACAAATTGACAGACAGGCAACGTCATAAAAGACACGATATTTATTTAGGACGGAGATAAAAGACTTGACGGATTTGTTTTTAGTTGACTCAGAAATCAAAATGTTGAAGAATTCCTCCTCCAGTCTCCTGTCCACACTGGGAAGGATGGCAATGATCAGAGGAAGGACCATTTCCAGTGTCACGGTCATCGGAGGGGGTGCCATGGGCTCGGGCATTGCTCAAGTAACTTTAACTTTCCTTGTTTAAAAGGTTAAACAATTGTGTCTCTTATTTTTCTTTAGGTTGCCGCAGCAGCAGGGAACCAAGTCAACGTCGTGGACCTGGACTCCAAGGCACTGGACAAGTCCAAAGCCGTCATTACCAAGAGCCTTGAGCGGGTTGCGAAAAATCGCTTCAAGAACGACCCTGGACAAGCGTCTTCCTACCCGGCCTCCGTCCTTGGGAAGATCACCTTCTCCTCCGACATGGCCTCCATCAAGGACTCTGAACTGATCCTGGAAGCCATCGTGGAGGACCTCCCTACAAAACAAAAGCTGTTCAAGGAAGTGGAAAAGTTTGCTAATCCCACAGCCATCCTTGCCTCAAACACGTCCTCCCTCCCCATCGGTGACATTGCCAAGTACTCAGGAAGGAAGGAGAGGTTTCTGGGCCTTCACTTCTTTAATCCTGTCCCTGTCATGAAGCTTCTGGAGGTTGTGAAGACTCGAGAGTCTTCGGAGGAGGCGTTTCTCAAGCTTGTGAATTGGGGAAACTCCATAGGGAAGGTCACCATTGCCTGTAAAGACGTTCCTGGCTTCGTTGTGAACAGACTCCTCATCCCATTCCTGGTCGAGGCTGTGGAGATGTATGAAAGAGGTGAGTTGTTAAGGCAATTATCTAAGAGCAATAGTGGAACATTTTTGTATGACAAGTGTGAAGATTTAAGCGAGAGTGACTACGATTTTTTTTGTCTTCAGGGGACGCTTCAATTGCCGACATCGACACTGCCATGAAACTTGGAGCTGGATATCCAATGGGACCCTTTGAATTGGCAGACTATGTTGGTTTGGACGTTCTTGTCTTTGTTCTTCGAGGTAATAAAAAAAGAATAAACAAACGTCTTCATCTTTCTAATTTCTTCTCATTTTTGAAGGCTGGATCAAGACCTACCCAGACAACCCAAGCTTCCGGCTTCCAAAGGCCCTGGAAAAGTTGGTGGCCGAAGGGAAGCTAGGAGTTAAGTCTGGAGCTGGGTTCTACAATTATGACAAGAAATCAAAGTGATCTTTAACTTTTTTTTGGTTTATTTATATTCATTCATGGTGCCTTTTTCCTCTGTTTCACAAATTCAAATTAATTTTCTAAAAACTGAATACATTCTAAATATGACAATGACAAAAGATTTATAGATTTGTACGCCTTTTTTTGGTACAACAACAAACGAAAGTAACTTTTCAGCGTGAAAGATTACAGGAGCATTAGTTCTTAATCAACTTAGATAATTACTTAGGTTAGTAGAGTGTTGTTAGTTGACCCCTGAGCCTTCTCGTCTTCTTTGTCACGCTTCTTCATCAAGAAGATGGGAACTCCAGTAGTTTGTATTATTGTTATTTTGCCACTGTTGAGCAGGATTAGAGTGTGGTCGAGGGGGATGTGGGGGCCTTCCTCCTTCTTCAGATTCCTCCAAACTTAGGTTCTGCATCATCATGAGGGGCCAGTCAGTGTCGTCATAGCTTTTGAATACCACACTTTTCTCTGGCTTGTGTTGAAAGACTGAAAAACATGTAATGAGTAAGGTTAGATTAAAACCCATAAGTGTTAAAATATATGGCATTTCACTTACAACTAAAGTCCAACGGAGGAAGGAGAGAGTAAGGCGGAAGGCCATTGTTGCTACTGGAACCCCCAGAAGCATCCTCATCCGAGAAATGAACATGACCATTGGGTATCGGTACCATGACCACAGGGGCTTCCAAGAGACATGTGTCTTGAGTTATTTGATTGAGCTCAGTATCACTGTAGTGAAATTCCTCCCCTGTGATTGGAGACCTAATGGAATTCTTCCTTGAAAGCGGTATTCCCACCTTCTTCGAAGGAGTGTCTGGAACCACAGAAGAGGACCTCCTACTCCTCGCCTTGTCCACCCATGACAGAGCCGTCCCCACATCAATCGGAAGGACGAACTTGACATCCGCCCATTTCTCCAGAACCAACTTCACCTCGACAAAGTACTTAAGTGTGATAATACTACACCTAGGAAGGGACGAGGGTGGCATGTAGGGGATCTCAAAGTTATCCTGCCAAAGAAGATAGCCCCCAACCTCCGCCCCACAAGACCCCACTTGAAGGATCTTGTCCCAAGTTGTCTTCGTCTCCCCCTTAGCATGACAACTTAACTGCCGCTTGAGACTCACTGCAACTCGATTAACCCGCGTACTGGAAGTGTTCCGGATCTCAGCTCCGAATTGAAGATACTCCCCAGGGACCAAGCCATTCTTCCCGATGATGAAGTTGGTCGTGATGGGCCCTGAACCGCAGGGATTGAACCCTACATGCTTCTCCTTCTGAAGACTTGCAGGTTCGGGAGGTATCTGGGTCAAGTCCACCATGGATGTGACATGGATGACTGCCTCCACGACCTGGTCGTCCTTCCAAGGACGTTGGAGAGCTGCCTCGAGGTAGTACCGGATGAAGCAGTGAGCCCCTTCAAGGGAGGAGGGAAGGGAATCTGGAAGGGTCAGGGAAAAGTAGTATTCATACGCCCCAGGGGGAAGGACCCCATGTCCACCTCCTTCTGACGGGGGGACGTAGAGGGGGACTTCTTGATGGACGTAGGTTTCTGTCTCGGAAAAGATGTTGTTGTGCTTGATCCCGGTGTCCCAGTACACATTGCCTTTGCCAATCAGGCGGATGACGATTCCTAAATGTACTTAGGTCAATATAAATAGCATTTTTTAAAAAGTTTTTCTGCCTCGGACGAATTTTTCCGTCTTAAGGACAAGGATGAGTCTCCCTTCGATAACTTGTCCAGGGTAGAATCTCCTCGTGCTAGTACGATCCTCGTCCACACGGATTTCAAATACAGTTGGGTACATTTTTCACCATTTAGCAGAAAAAACCTAGGCTTTTCAAATTGTCAAGTGAAAGGATTTTTGTGTGTGACCTTTAGGAACGTGTCGTAGCAAAGTCTACAATGTACTACGTAGACAGACATAGGGCGGTACTTAAATAAATAAACAAAGTGTGACTCTGGCAGAGAGAAAGTTCGTGGAGAAAGTCCAAAGAAAGAATATTGATTATTTCTTCTCAAAACCTTTGCTCTGCTCTGCTTTCTCCACGCAGAGTCACTTCCTTACCGCATGACGATGATGATATTGATAGGCAGGTACTATGTACTATGGTACTTTCTCCACTGGAACTTTCTCTTTTCATCTGCTCCGTTTGCGTGTATAATTCAATTTGCTAAAAATAGTAGGACGTGGTGTTTTCTCTCTTCAGTTCTCTTCTCATACGCAATTACATAAGGATAGATATGACTTGAGAGAGTGACGTAGACGATGAGAATCTTTTTTGAGACGCAGTTTGAGTTTAAGGACTTTGGTAATTCAATTCCATATACTGGATGGTACTCTTGGACGGAGTTTGAAAGAATGACGTCAAATGTCATATCTAGATTCTACGTTGTTACTGTTTTATTATTGGAACTCTACAAAAGTCAAGGAAGCCTTATCTTTGCTCTCTTCTTTGTATAACAAGAAAGTTCTGTAAGATCAAGCTTGGAAACTAGTTTTCCGTCTCATATTCCCCTCTCTCTTTCTCAGATTTTTAATGTCAAGATCAAGAAAATTTGTTTTATCATATATTTTTAATGCATTTCTCAAATACATACCCATAAAAGGTCGTTGTTATCAATATAGATAATTAGTCCATGGACATAAGTTTCAAAGTCATAAGCCATAAGCTTCCTTTCCTTACGAGGAAAACCGCAGATCATTCTTTACATTAGAATAAAACCGGTTTCCAGGCTAATGTTAGTGCACAAATATTGCGATTATGCTTTATTCCATTGTTCATCCTTGCATCATTGATCCGAAGGAGACTTTACGTCTTCATGTTGAAATCTGTAAACAGGCATATCCTATCTTCTCCAGGACTGGGGTAATGTCTTTGAACTGAAAATTTCAGGTTTAACTGTGACGTTTTGTGCATTAGGAATGTAGAAACTGTTAAATATAGCTTTCCTTGTACAGTTTGCAAGGTCCAGTCAGACCACAAGACAAGACACTTTTTCAGAGGCTCCAAGCACAAAAGCAGTTCTTTTCTTTTCTACTTTTTATTTAGCTTTCAGCACAACGTGATGTGATTCACGACTTTGTTGCCGACGGTATTTGGCATTTTTTGATTCAGTCCAATGATTGATTGGTAGACAGACGTAGACAATGACAATAGGAGTAAGTATATAGGCAGTAGTTTTTTTAGGAAGCGTTTTTACGGTGCATCATATCGGATTAATAACCTCGTCTTTGTCTCAATCTCTGTGAAAAATCGTCACTTTGTATTTATTTCTGGTAGTGAAAGTATAACTTAAGGATGCGGTTACTTCAGTACGTCTCCGACATGGTCCAGCTTGGACCCGCCATGTTCATTTTCATGGAAGTCTTGGAACTCCTTCTTGCCAAGTACGTTTTCCTAGACATCAAGAACGATCGTGCCAAAATGAGACAACAACCTGATCCACAGAAGCATTTCGACTTTATCATTGGTAAGTATGACAACAATCTTTAAAACTCTGACCATTTTTGCTCCTGAAGTTGGAGCAGGTTCAGCCGGGATCCAAGTGGCGACAAGGCTATCAGAGGATGGCCAGTATTCTGTCCTCTTGTTGGAAGCTGGGGGGTTGCCCTGTCCCCTCCTCCGGATCCCTGTCTATGGCTACCTCCTTAACAATCAAAAACCAGTGGACTGGGCCCATAGAACTGTGCCTCAGGAGAAAGCGGCTTGGGGACTCAACAACAACGTAAGAAAATTAAAATAGAAGCCTTGTCTCACCTTGCCTCATGTATCTTTTGGTGTGAGAAAAATGCAGATTTTCCACTTGACAAGCCATTTTGTTTAGGTGTCCCACTGGCCGGCAGGTCGTCAATTAGGGGGTTCAAGCACCATCAACGGCCTCATCTACATCCGTGGCAACGTCCAAGGCTTTGACAAAATCGCCAAAGACACAGGAGAGGAAGCCTGGGCCTTGGACAACGTCCTCCGACTCTACGACGAGATAGAAAGTTACTCAGGCTGGTTCGACCATGGAACTCATGGGAAATTTGGTGACATGGGGATTGGTCCTGCGTACGTCATGCCCTTCACAAACTACCTCCTCCAAGGCGGGAGAGAGCTTGGGTACCCCATCCGTGACCCCAACAGCGGCCCATACACGGAGGGCTTTGGACCCATCGACTTTTACACCCGAAGGGGCCTCCGCTCGGACGCCTACACAGAGACGATCAAAAAAGCCTTGAAACGACCAAATCTGACCGTAAGAAAATTTTCCTTCGTCACTAAAGTCATCTCTTTCCATGGGGAAGTCATCGGGGTGGAGTATGAGCGACATGGGAAACACTTCGACGCCTACGCAGCGAAGGAAGTCATCCTCTCCGCAGGAGCAATCCAATCCCCGAAAATCCTCCTCCTCTCCGGCATCGGACCAAAGAAGGACTTGAGGAAGCTTCGAATCCCCCTCGTAAAGGACCTTCCCGTTGGACAGAGCCTTCAGGACAAATATGGCGCCCTTATGGGGCCCTTCGTTGTGAAGGACGGGTTCTCCTTCATCCGAGAGAGGGACATCACACTCGAAGGGATCCACCAGTGGATCAAAGAGGGGTCAGGGCCCTTGTCCGCTGCGCGAACCGAAGCCACGCACTCTATCCTAACAAACATTTCCCGCTCCTTCGGAGACACCATTCTCAAGGACGGTCCGGACATCCACACCTACGTCATCTCCTCCTCGTCGGACGGGAGGACGGAGTTGGACTACGGGAAGTCCTTCAATTTCAAGACTTCTAGTCTAAACTACTTTGCCTCAGCGAGGGGGAAGGACTCTTTCCTCCAACTAGTCACGCTTTCGAGGCCCAGAGGGACTGGGTTTGTCAAGCTAAGGGACAGGGACCCTCGGAGTCCCATGATCATCGACCCCAAGTACCTCCAGAACCCCACAGACATGAGGATCCTGGTGGAGGGGATGAAGTTTGCCGTGAGGGTTGTGGAAGAGACGGCTTCCATGGCGTCAATCAATGCCCACCTCCTCCGGACAAAGTTCCCAGGGTGTGAGAGCCACCAGTTCAAAAGTGATACTTACTTCGAATGCTTGGCTCGTCATACGACGATCACGGCGTACAAGTACGCGGGGACGGCTCCAATGGGGCCGCTTGGAGACCATAGGGCCGTCGTGGATGGGAGACTAAGGGTTCATGGGGTCAAGAACCTACGAGTAGTGGACGGATCCGTGTTACTCCTTTCTCTTGTGGAGGTGAACGACTGCACGATGCGGATGCTGGGACAGTTGGCATCGGACTTGATTCTAGCGGATTGGAACAATGGGAAGGATCCGGACAATCTCAACTTTCTATAGGCCTTAGTTAGACATGTGAGAACTATAATTCGTTGAAGAATAAGAGCAACAAAAAAGAAAAGAACTCTCATCTCAATCCATAATTCCATAATGTTGTATACTTAATTGTCTCAAGAAATGAAATGTCTTTAGCTTCCCAATTCCCTCACAAAACTCCCGTCAAAGATATTTCAGCGTGCGTCATATCTTGCAAACACAAACGGTTAGAAAAATGACAAATTACTAAACATGGAATACGAGGCTGACGAAATGGAAAAATATTTTTGTTTTTTTTTTGCCACTTAACTTACATAAGTTATCAAACTCATACGCTGGCTATAGAGTTTTATTTTCGTGTCTCTTCATAAATTAATCAATATACCAACCAATTGACAGCACAATAATGACGCTGACGTTCACATCTAAACACAAACATCGTTGTCCGCATGAGTAATAATAATAATACAGAATCATCTCTCTTTTCATCGGGCTTGTCCAATGTTTCAAGTCAAAAAGTGATGCGTTACGCACTCAATCTTATGTCATGTCATTCATCATCTATATAACTTAGTCAAGTTATGTCAAAGTTCAAATTCAAATATGCAAGATCATGGCTCATCTCTATTTCTCGAACAAAAAACATATAACTTTGCATAATTTGCTTGTTTTTCCTTTTGCTTCCCTATCCTTCCTTCATTCCTCTCCGGTTCGATTTAGATTCGTCATATAAAGGAAGCGAATATTATGATACTCAAGGTTTGTTGATTTGATACATAAGAATGACTAATGTACGTCAATTTACGAGATCCAGTAAACCATATAAAAAGCTTTGGACTGTAAGCATTCAGTTATCATCAATCATCTCATCTCATCTCCTGTAGCAGACCAAACATTCCCAATCCTTTTTTTTCAATTTTTGCAATGACTTCAAGCAGCGACAAAGTTTTCTCCTCCCTTGCGGCACTAGCAGTGGCCACGCTGGTGGGCGTGTTTCTCATATCCGTCGACGGTCGTCACCATCATGAGCCCTGTCTCATCCGTAAGTCGTGTTCCCGCATACTTTTACAAACTTTTTGACAAACATTTTTAATGCATTTATAGATTTTTGCAATGCAAGTGAAGTTGGAACCAGTGACACTGTGACGTGTACTTGCAACACGACTGTCTCACACCCACATTGGGAGTGTGCCAATACAAGTCCCAATCCTGCTACAGACCTTCCCATCCCAAACAGAGGTAAGCATATAGAAAAGCAACATTTTTGACCCAAAGTTTTTATACCAAAATTCTTTTTGTAGGTTTCCCATGTCACGCACACAATGGAACAGCACCAGCCCCAGTGGCGTTCAATTGCCAGTGCCAAAACACCACTTCCGTCCCGCACTACTTGGACCGTGGTTGTCATCGTGACCAAACCCCACATGGATGGTGGAACTGTACCCAAAATCATTAAACTATTTCTAATTTTAAACCACTTAACGCTAAATGAGCTTAGATAATAATGTTTGAAGATGCTTTTTTGTTCCAACAATTAAAAAATCGACGGAAATGCTGGAAAGCTTTGGGGTCACTTGAGACACGATGTGCATACCTATGCATAGCAATGTAATAATGCAACCGTTAACCTTGTGAGGTAATGAATTTATGTAATAAGAATTACATTATTCAATTGTGTAAGCAAATGCCATGGTGACTTTTTTTGTAGTTACACTTGTTTGAATCCCTAAAAACACCAAAGAGCATTTTGGACAACCTTATTGGAGATTCAATTAAAGCCAACTGTAGGTAAACTTTTTTGCGTAAGCGAGGACACCAAGATGTGTATCATTTCAATTCCAGTCTAGTAACCTCTCTGCTATGTTTATTTTAGCTAATGTCTTCGAGTCACGTTGCTCTGATGATATTCCTTATTGGAGGGACTTGTGTTGGTCGTACAGAATCGGTACATGGTTATGGTAGAGGTTACGTACGGCCCGAACTCGACCTCAAACCGCCCGCCCCCACCGGTCGCTAGTGCTGGCGAGTTGACGGCTTGGTCTGACACAAGCTATGATGGAGCACACACAGACAAGATCCCCCTTACCAACGGTGATCACAGATTCGACTTCAACGTAGCCTCTTTCAAGGTCTCATGGAACAGTACTGCGGGGTGGGAGAAATGCTGTGCCGCAGTGTGTGCCACCAGTGGTTCTGCCATGGAATTTTGTCCTCTGGTAGATACAAAAGGGATACCTGGGAATTCTCGGGGTCGGACCTTCACAGTGGGGTGTGGGAAAGGTTGGGTCAAACCACAATGTAAACGGGTAGAGATAAGGGAGTACTAATCCGTACACTTGATTAAATTACTCAAATAAATACCAATAAAGAGAAAAGTTTTCTTTCAAACTGTATAAGAACTATGTACTTACGTGAATAAATTTGACAAAATCCTCGTCGTTAAAAAATTCAGAAAATACAAAACGCATCCAAAGAAGGCAAGTTGCCATGAAACGCTTTTTGTCAAATCTTAATCTTTTCAAGTCCGCTTTTTTTGTCGGTTTACTAAATTATTAGGGTTCTAAATCCCAGTCAATTAACATCATGGTCTGACCAAAATGCTGAAGGACCTCTTCCTCAAATTGGTCAACCAAACAGTGGGAGAATACTTTGAGAACATCGACCCCTCCCAACTCTCCCTCTTCTCCGTCCTCTCGGGAAACATCCTCCTCTCCGACCTAAGCGTCAAACCGAATGTGTGCCAAGGCCTCATCGGCCTCCCTCTCCGCGTCCTCGCAGGGACTTGCGCCACCCTAAGCGTCCGCATCCCTTGGACTTCCCTCTCCTCCACACCTGTGGAAGTGTCCCTATCGGGACTCTACTTCCTCGTCGCCCCCCTTCCATCCCTTCCCTACGAAGGGGATGAGGACCCACAAGAAGAAGTCGACCCTGAAGCTCGTTTCCGCTTGAAGCTTCTACTCGTAGAGAACCTCGAGGCTGCCCAGAGGGAATTGGAAGAGCAAACTTCCTTGGAGCCTGGATACTTTGAACGCTTGGCCTT
>JAQIWU010003052.1:0-10489 GCA_034696445.1 Isotomiella minor
GGTGTGACCCTGGATCTAGGGTACTACGAAGCAGTACAGATTCTGCTGCTACTACCGCCATTTTTAATGATAAAGACGATGACGACAACAACAATTGGAAAGGCGACATACATTCGGCACAAGCCCTATTTTCCCCTAAATCCTATAACAACGCTTCGAAACAACAACAGCATACATTAGTTAGTTCCTCCTCTGCCTCTCCCTCAAAAGGGTCGAAGAGGGGGGCTCGCAGGGGTAGTGGTGGGAGCAATAGTAATGGTAACGTTGGTCCCGAAAGCGTTGCAACTAAGACAAAAAGATTAAAATTGGTTATTGGCAATGAACCCTGCACAATAATAGACATCCCTTCCCACGCCTTTGCCGAGTAGTCTCTTCTCTCTAGAAGAAACGCATAGACTGATCTTCAACCAGTGAATTATTCCCTAGTTTTAACTTATGTTAGCATCCCTTCCGTAGTTTAAACGTTTGCTTTTAAGTTCTGTTTTATTTTCTGACTTTTTGAGCAATACCATGGTATGATCCCGTTGAGTTGTCGTCATCGTCTTTGGTAACTTCACTTTGCACGTTTGGTAGATCAGTTCAGTTCTCAGTTCATGTCCTTCCATTTTGCATGAGAAGAGGTCCCTCTGTTTGATGTGGTAATTAGTCGTAAAAGTATTTGTAGCATAAGTAAGATTTATGTGTTTTAAGTAATTAGGAGTCCACAGGTTTATTTGACGGACACCGTTTTAATCAACCTACAAGACCTATATTGTAAAATGCTCCTGACGTGCCGTCGTATCTCATGCATCACATACAAGCAATGGACATACCGTTCTGAAAACCGTAACTATTGAACTTATCTCATAACATAGACTGATTTTTAGTGTTGTTGGCCAACACAATCTCGCAAATTCTTTCACTCGTCGTCGTTAAGTTAAGCTAGTGTAATAATATGTAAGTCGTGGAAATCGCATTACTTTTATCTAGGCTAGACCTAACTCTTTTGCAAAGAGTTCGATCTTCAATGGAAAGGTGAAAGGAGTTCGATCTTCAATGACGGAAATGTATGGGCGAAGTTGTAGGACGTGAAAAGTGCAACTTTTCTTCATTCTTTCTTGGCTAAAACTATTTTGTCTTGATTTATTTTATTAGCACTTCTTTAACATGCAGCCCTGTTCTACATTCTAAGGGTGGGTGGGGTGGCGCTTAAATACCCGCACGGGGATGTCACTAATTGCAAGCCTTTTTTGGCAAATTTCTGACTTGCTTTATGCTCTATGGTGTGAATTATCTAATTGTGTGAATGGGAAAGTCTGAAAGTATTTGTTTCAGTTTTTTTACACACAGTCTTGTGATTTAATTTTTATTTGCATTTATATAATTTATTATTGCGGTTCAACTAACTGAATTTATTTTTAACCCGCTTTTTTTACAGCTATTTTTTGCGTTTCAACGATACACTATGATCTGTCTTGGTTCCCGAATCCGCTTAATAGCATTGACTTGGGTATGGAGGGGCCTTCAATGTCCTGCTGCAACGGCAATTGCAATTGTCGAAAATTCGTTCCACCGTATGTATGCATTGCTTGAATGAACTGAATGAATGATGCTTGTCGATTGAATTACTAATTTCCTCGTCTCACCAGTCTTTCGATCAGGCCAGCCTTTTGTGGCGAATGGCTGGAGAAAGTCTGTTGAGACGAACTGTTAAAATCATGAACTGCCTATGTTTTTATGCTTTTTTATGTGATACATTTTCAGAAACTTGCGAAAATCTCATGCTATCTACAATCTCTCCGCCCATACCCTTGTTACCTTTCCGAGTGATTGGGTTCCATGGCTTTACTTAAAACTAGTGTCAGTCCTACACGAAATAGAGGAAAAAGAAAAAGCTGCTCTTGAGAAAAGAAACACCTTGAGGAGACAACGAACCCAAGGAATGAGTCATGATGGTGTTCGCCCTGACTTTAACTGTTCCAACTGAAATGGGGACTCGTTTAGTTGTATAAGAATCCTTCTGCTACGTACTACGACACAATATCTCGTCAACTGTCAAAGAAGGAAACTATTATTTTGATATGTGTACGTAAAGGTCATCGTTGTTAAACATTGTTACGCTTAAACTAGATTTTTAAGTAGAATTAAGCAATTGTTTACCATGAACAGGTTTTAAAAATTAGAATTAAAGTGGGGAGAGGTGAGCCATTATCATCACATTCTCTGGTTCGAGGAGGAGGATAACAATTTGTCATTGATATCGTTACCTTGTTCGTTCGTACACAATGTATGATAGTGGGTATTTATCCTTTGTACATCTATTTTGTTATATAACCATTACCATTGTATTAATTTGGCTTCTTTTAAATTCTTGTTCATTTAAAAGTGGTTCTTACAACTGCCAATGTATCTTGTAAATGTATCCAACTCAAAACTAAGTTGGGAGACGTATGTAAAAAATTGAGTTTCATTCACAAAGAAATAAAGAAAATGTTCACTACTTTTATTCCATCCTCCGCCTCATTCATTCACATAAATCAAAACAAATGTCACAGAGACTAACGATTATATAGACAATGGATAAAGATGAGCAAAAAATGGTGACAGGGAAACGGAAGGTGTTGTTTTGCAAAAAAAAGAGAATCCGAGACACAAACTAAACATGGAAATACAAAAAGTGAAAACAGTATTCTTTGCAATGGATTGGGGGAATAAGTCGGTGGTCTTCATTCAGCACGTGCTGCTGGGGGTTTGTTGCCTCGAGGATCTGAAATGAAGATGACATCGTCCGCAATGATGCTGGTAGTGGTCTGAGTTTTTCCTTGGTCGTCCGTGATTTCCCCGTAGGAAATCCTTCCATTGACATAAACCCTCTGACCTTTGGACATGTACTTGTACACAGAATCCCTCAGGTACGGCTTGAAGACACAGACCCTGTGCCAGTCAGTCTTTTGCAACATCTCACCTGCCAAAGTCAGAGAAGGACACGGTTGGTTTTAGCTGGGACCTTGTCTAAAGGAAAAGGACGAGTCTTACCACTTTGATAATTGTAGTTGTTGTGTGTCGCAAGTGAGAAGATGACCACTGGATGTTCCGTGGTGCCTCTGAGTTGTGGGTCTCCCCCCACTCGACCCATGAGCGTGACGTGGTTCACGGCTAAGAGAAAAAAGGAAACGTGGTTAATCCAACTGTCATGATGAAGCTATCTATGGATCAAATACTTTTCTCAAGACGACTTGGAGTAGGCTGGACCTTCGTCGTGGAGGAACTCGTCCTCTCAGCAGGGGGGAAAGGGGACACAAAGGCTTCATCCTCTTTAACCGGCGTCATCCAAGACCGTCCCAAGTGCACACTTCGCCCCTTCCCCATGGAACCAGTCGCCGGGAGCCAATAAGTCAAGGGATGAGGCCCTTCAAGTGGGATTCGTCGACATGTCATTACCCTCGCCCCCCGGCCCAATAAACCAGCCCAAACACTCATTTCCACCAAATACTTTTCCAAGTTAAGCTAAGCAGTGAGACCTTTATAATTAATTAATTAACTCAACCTGATGACGAAATAAAAAAAGATGTGCTTTGTTTCTACAAGTGCCAAAAATTACCCGGGCGTCTCCACCAGCCTCCGATTTAAAAGCACAGTCCTTCCTCACGTTGCCCCCGAGTCAACTCTCTCCTTTCATACAAGGGCAACAACTTTCACCTCGCATCTCATGCATTGAAACAAAGAAGAGGAAAAGCCTGTGACATAAATTAGAAACATGCATCTCTTTTGAGGTCCTTTTTCATGTCATTGATTTCAAAGATTGATTAATTATATTGGCGTTATTGGGTATTTGAAGTTGGAGGTGTCAAGGGCCACGTGAGTTTGTCTCACTTTGGATTTGCACATTGCCATTATCATTATTATTATTAGCATGTTGTAGTCTCTTGTGTGTGTAATTGCCAAATGGTACAAAGAAGAAGACGAAGAAGAAGAATGCTTTTTTGACTCTCTCTGCGGCCTAATTCTTTCTTCTTCTTTTGGCTGACCGAATAGAGAAGCAAGAAAGACACACACTCACACACACACATGAGAAGACGTTGTTCATGAATGCGAATGCAATGAGTGTGTGTGTGAGTGTGAGTGAGTGAGGTTGGCCTGTCTGTCTGTCTTTTTACTTTACGTGTGGTTTTGAACTGCAATGCATGCAATGTGCAATGCAAAGGCAAAAAGCAATGGCCCTCTGCTCTCTGTGCCTCTTTTCATCTGCTGCTGCTGCTTTTTTGAGCTCCTCTCGACTTCTTTTTTACGTGTGCCTGCCTGCCTCTGCCTTGTGTTTGCTGTTTTAAAGCCTGTGAAATGTGAGGACGATGTGATTTGAGGATATTTTATTACTTGCCTCTGTCTGTCTGCCTGCCACAAGTCGGATCGGAGTTATTTCTTTCATGTGTCCTGTTTCCTTCCGAATTGTTATCGCCACACAGTGCAAAAATATATATAATAATAATAATATTTGAAACCACTCGAGTTTTTATCACCTCTCCAAATAGCCTCTCTCTCCTCTCATTTCTCCGTCTTTCTTTTGGGACCAAGGAATGAGGGAATGAGATGAAAAGAAGAAAAGGGGAGGAGGAGGCAGTCGTGATCCAGAGAGGAGGTCGAGAGGAGGGGCGTCCGTCTAGTCTTCCTTCCTTAAGACACAAAAGAGTATGAGATAAGGACGATAAGGGACTGGGGACGAGAGATAATGATGGCGTTTAACAAGCGGAAGGCACAGTTGGAGAGATGGAGGGAGTCTGACACGGGGAGAGAAAGCAGTGAAATCAAAAATAGGCCCAAGAGGGTCAAGTTTGCGGACAAGTGTATTTTCCAAGCTGCATGTGCTGCCAATGATAAAATCCAAGTCGCCAAAATGGTCGGGGACGGCTATGACATTAATGCCGTGGATGAAGATGGAATCACTGCCCTGCATCAGGTACACAATGCTCCCTACCCAACATCACACTGTTTACTTACTCATCTTACTTATCAAGTCTCTCTGTTTTTGTAGGCCTGCATTGAAGACAATTTTGAGATGGTCGAGTTCTTGCTGAAGCATGGCGCAGATGTAAACATCAGTGACAACGAAGGGTGGACCCCGCTCCATGCTGTGGCTACGTGCTGCTACGTCTCTATAGCAAGGTAGTTTTGCAAGGGCTGAGCTTTTATGTAGACTAGAGTCAATGCATGTTAATGACTTTTGGTCATTTGTTTATAGACTGCTTCTGGAGCACGGTGCAAACGTGGTTGCGCTAAACAATGACTGCAGTATACCATTAGATATTTGTAAAAGTGACGACATTCGAGAGATTTTTATCCAAGATATAAATGCGAAAGGTGTGTTAAGGCAAGAGTATCTATCTAGTCGTATGTGTCATCAGGGCCCCAGTCTGAGTCCGTCTTATTCATTTCATTTGTAGGCATAGATCTGAAGGAAGCCAGACGTGGAGAAGAAATTATGATGGCCGAAGACGCCAAGCGGTGGCTGGTTCACGGCTATAATGAAGAACCTCATCCCATAACGGGGGCAACAGCCCTTCATGTCGCTGCCTGTAAAGGATACATAAAAGTGATGGAGTGAGTAGTGCAATAGTGTTGTTTCTTGTGATTCGTTGCTAATAACCATTTAACCATTCACAGTCAAATTATAAAAGCTGGGGTAGATATTAACAAAAAAGACTTCGATGGTTGGACACCTTTGCACGCAGCAGCACATTGGGGACAGAAGGAAGCGTGCGAACTTTTACTAGAGAATAGCTGCGACGCGACAATAAAAGATAATTGTGTAAGTTGGATGGACTAAGCTAACGATTTGATACGTTCCTACTAAGTACACTTTTTAATAATTTCTCTCAGGATCAGACTGCACTGGACACAGCAGACCCGGGTGTTCTCTCAACGTTCGAACATTTTAAGAAAAAGCGAGAAGCTATGAAGGCTGTGGAAAGGGAAAAAGAGAAAGAAAAAGAAAAAGAGAGGCTACAGAATTCTATTCCCCATACCCCTGCAACAATAGCACCTCCTCCACCAGTTCCAGTTCAAAAGTATGTCTTCTTGTCTTTCGTCGAAATGCATATGGGTACCTATTTTGTTGTGACTTACTTTTATACGTGCTGTATAATTCAGGTCGCATGTTCCTCCTGCACGGGATGAAGAATCGGAGACGCAACGTAAAGTCCACGCAAAGAGAGTGAGAGAAACAAGGCGCTCGACACAAGGAGTCACATTGGAAGAATTAAAGTATGTGCCTTAATTAAATTTACAGGTCAACTTCATTTTAACAAATTTGATAGGTCAGCAGTGCAGTTTGTAAAAAATACTATATTAGGAACTACTTCTTCCTCGGACCAGGTATGTTTTATATGTTCATAAAGTGTCAAAGCATACATTACTTTACGTTACCAATTTACTCTGGTTGGAAATTGTAGACAACAACACCCTCTACTGTACCAGCTGTACCTGCAAACGTTACTGTTCCTCGAAAAGAAGATGAAACTAATGTCGAAAGACGGCCGTCATGGAGACTACGTGTTGATGAAACCGATCCTAGTAAATTTTCCCTGGAGGATTCAAGGACCTTACCCCCAACCCCCAAGCATCCTAGTGATAGTTCTGTTCAAAGAAGTTCTTCTCTTCGCAGTAGGGCTCAAAGTAATAAAGGTGAACATGCCAGTCATGCCAGACCCCCGAAGCCGACGTGCGGTACTTCTGAGACGAAGGACGACGAGAAGGAGAAGGATATGAAAAGCTCTGGAGCACAAGGAGCAATTCTTCGTAAAAGAAAGACCAAGCGAAGGTCAACGGGAATTGTACAGTACAACCAAGACGTAAGGAATGGAATAATATCTACTTTAACCAAGAAATAGTGAGTAAGAAGTTTCAATTCATTTTGGCAGGATATCGCTCAGGGAACGGGAGGAAGCGATGCCGAGGTAAGAATGAGTTTATTTGTAATTTGTCGAACATGTTCATTACATGGTGGATCGTATACTCAAGTTTCTCACCTTTTCCAACCCATCTACTCAAACACAATTAATGCATACATACATAAGGTCACACTTGACGTGTATGGTTATTTTGGGTCATGGGTTGGATGCAAAATATTGCTTGATGACATGAGTTAGACGGTGTTTTGGGTTAGTCCTTCGCTTCGTCTGTTGTAAGTCGGTTTCTCAAATTGTATTTGTACAGATTAGATACCAAAATAGAAATGCATAATAGTTTGGAAGTTGGTTCCCCTCTTGGTTTTTTGTACAGCACGGTCTGGTTTTTTAAATCCGTGTCTGGTTTGCGTTTCATTTGATGCATTATATACACATTTGTGGATGTGGGGGGAATCTCTCAAAGAAAGAAAGGGTTATATATAAAACGATATTATTCTAGCATTCATCTTTAATGATCGTTTCTGAAAAAGGTCCAATTAAACCAATCATGAGTATGACTCGCAGATGTAAACCTCGTTCTCATGGTGCATGTTCATTTAGCCCAAGCCTGTCCTCTGATGCATTATAGGGCAATTCAGATTTTACATAACGTGTTTTACTCTTGCCTGCTCGGAAACTTTAAGATGGATCAGAGAAAAGAGAGAGAGAGAGATCCTCGTATTTATTTATTTTTCCGAAGGATAGACACGGACTCGTTTTTCAGACTACCTACCTTCTTTCACCACAGCCTCAGTCTCACATAATTGGAGGATGTGCATCCACTATTTCTTCTTATATTTCTCGCTATTTTTATATCATTGAGTGGGCTACAAAAGAGGTGGAATTAAGACGTGTGTTTCGTTCTGCTTTTCTAAACGGTGGTCTTGTCCCAAATCTTCGTCAGTCATGTCAAGCCGGACAGATAACTTCATTCAGGGGGCTCGAAACTGTTGGAATCGAGTGTCCACGATTATTTGTGATTGTGCTATTCTTGTGATAAAATGCTTGGGACCAGTCTAAAGCAATTTCCTTATTTGTTTTGTTACTTTGTTACGTGAGAACTTGAACTACTTTCAGTATGTCGTACCCAAGTGGGGGTTGGTACAATTCGTCGTCACCTTCGTCATACAGATATGGGGCGGAAAGAGAAAGGGACAGAGGCTCACCCAGTAGCAGGGACCTCGCATTTAGACATAGGTCATATACGGCATCATCACCAAGTCTAAGGTCCATGTCTTCTTCAACCCCTTCGACTATCAGGCCGAGTCCCTCTGGTTCTTCAACTTCATCCGGCTACTCCTCTTCTTCTGCTGGAGGCTATGTGATGGGGCATTATGTTCTTTCCCCTATGAAAACTTCTTCGTCCCCTTCTTCCTCCTCTTCTTCTCCGTCAACAGCTTCAGTACCTTCCTCAAGAGACAGTGACTACCGCTCTTCATATCGTCCCTCGTTCTTATCCTCCCTTTCCTCGCAGTATTCCAGGAAGAGCTTACCCCATAGAACTTACAGCGGTGGCTCCTTTGATCGGAGGATCGGATCCTCCTCATCTCGTCCATCCTCACTGTACGAACCCAGAGCCTTTCGTTCATTTGGATCGGAGTTTAGTCAGGCAACTTCTGGAAATGCGGTTGTGCATCAGTTGACACTAAGACCTAGTATAGACGATGCACGAAGTGGAAAATCTTCTGCTGTTCTTCAGCCACCCCCTCCACGAAGAGATAGCACCTCTAGCATTAGCAGTTTAAAAAGTCCACCAATTGTAAAAAGCAATGAGCCCCCGAAGCAGAAGAGCAAAGGACTGTTTAGTTTAAAGAAACGTTTGTCAGCGAGTTTAAGTTCATTGGTGTCCTCTTTGGGGTCCTTCTCATATTCGATGCAGGATTTGTCCAATTCTTCGGCAGATCTCAATGTCGAGCGTTCAACTGCACCTTCCTCACGTAGAAGGTTCAGTAGTGGTTGTGATAGTGAGGCCGGTGTTGATGATGATGATGAGGAGGAGGATGAGGATGAATACTCAGATAGTGTAAGTACAGAAAGTAGGGAGTATGAGATCTTGGTATAGGCTCGGCGTGAATTTGCGAATGTCTCATCTTACACAGTCATCAGGCATAGAGTCCCCATATGCATGTATATTAAGTTGACGTTTGTTCTTTGTATGTATTCTAGGTTGGTTCTGGAAGTGGCTTGTCCAGTGATGTCGAACAAGGCCACGAGTCTAAGAGTGAGAATGGTGTGACCGGAACCATAAACTACAAAAAGGTTTGTTCAAAAGACATTGCAAATTTATTAGACTTTTATCATTTACCCCGATGTTGATTTTGATGCACAGTTGTATGAAGAAGTGTTGAAAGAGAACCAGCATTTGAAGAGTCGACTGTCAAAAGCGGAAGAGGATGTTGCAGATCTGAAAATTAAATTGGACAGAATTACCCTTGTAAGTGTAGAATACGTTTGCACTCTATTCGACAACTCATCTTTGACATTGCCTTTTTCAGACACCTCGTATAACAGCCGATGACGTTGATAAAAGAGAGAAGAAGGCTTTAGAACGAAAATTGTCTGAGATGGAAGAAGAGCTGAAGGTACGCTGCGGCTGCATGCTACGTTTATGTTTGTGTTTGAACCTAGAGTTGGCTTTTGAGTTTTGTCAGAATTCTTGGTTTAATTATTAATTCAGTAAAACCTGTAGTGTACCATAACGGTTCGGATCTGTTGTACCGTGTCTGTTTCAGCGTGTCCAGTCTTGAGTTAGTTAATTATATCATACCGTTTATGACCGTGTGCTTATCTTCCAATACCAGTTGCATTGCAGCTCACCTGGTGCAGTGAAAACCTTACGTAAAGTTCATCTTTTAACTTGGGTGGATTGTCTGAGCTATTCCATAGCTCAAGGGTCTTGTGTAACGGTTGTTTTGTGTGACGTTTTGGGTGAAGTAATAAGCTTGTGTTGTTCACTTGAGATAAGGACAAGAAGAAATCAATGCGGTGACGATTCTTTCTTTGTCATTTTTTAAGCAAATTCAAAAGTTGAAGCTGGACAATGAGAAGCTGAAAGCAGAGAATCGAGCGTTATCACGAGTTGTATCCAAGCTAAGTGGGAATAGTGGGGTCACCGCCAGTGGTGTCTTTGGCAATGCTACTGGCAATGGTCGTAATGCCTAGTCAATCTACATAACCCGTGTGATTAGATGTAAAATGAAACTTTTCCATTGAGGGAGGATAGGTACTTGCATAACCTTTAAAGATTAGGAGATACGAGGATTTATAGTACCCTAATGTTCCCTCTACTTTTCATTCGTAGAGATAATTATACATAGAAGCACACCTCTTTTAATGATTCAGTCTTTGCTTCTCTAATAAAGTTTTTGATTGTTTACAGGAATCCAGACACCTGCGCACGGAAAACCAAAAGCTTCGTGATGAAAACGGCGCACTAATAAGAGTCATTAGCAAATTGTCGAAATAATTCTAGTTAGTATTACTATGTATGTATATTTTTAAGTCAGACGAAAAGTATGAGAATTTATGTATTACGATTTAATTAATATGACGACAGAAAACCATTGATC